>JADFUC010000766.1:0-250228 GCA_019722365.1 Lithospermum erythrorhizon | reverse complement strand
TCAAATACTTCGTTCAGTTACGTATTGCTATTGTCGAAGTCTGCTCACTTTCTACCGATTAAATCGACCGATGGACCAGAGAGGCTAGCGAGGATATCATTCATCGGTGTCAGAAGACTTCATGGGGTTCGGTGTCGATTGTTATCTCTTACCGTGATCGAGGTTGCCGAGATTTTGGAGGATTTCAGGCGTTGGGGACGAGAGTTGAGTTGAGTACATCTTTCCATCCCGGAATAGATGGGCAATCCAAGAGGGGCGATCAGGCTTTGGAGGAAATATCTTGGCGTGTGTGCGAGTTTACCGGGGAGTTGGGATGATGAGTTGCCTAAGATGGGTTGGCGTATATTAATGGATTTCCGTACTGAAGTAGCGAGATGGCACCGTTTGAGGCATTATATGGGCGAGGAAGTGGCCGGACTCGGTTTGTTGGAATGAAGTGGGAGAGAGGAAAGTTTATGGTTCGAATTAATTGGAAAGATCGGTGGAGAGGATCCAAGATTTACGATACAACAACATTTGAGAAGCTAGCGAGACGAGCCGAAGAAATATGTTGATCGTCGCCGGGTGGACTTGTCTTTCGAAGTTGGTGATCGGGTGTTTTTGAGGATATCTCCATGGAAAGGGGTAATGCGGTTTGGAAGGAAAGGGAAGTTGAGTCCCGTTATATCCGGACTGGATTTGAGATTTTGGCGAGTGGGATCCGTAGCCTACCGTTTGGCGTTGCCTCCGGGATTGGATAGAATTCACAATGTTTTCCATGTGTCGTGCTTGAGGAAGTATATCCCGGATGAATAGTGCTTGCTTCGATGCTTGGTGGAACTTGAGGGAGGATCTCACTTTTGAGGAGAAGCCGATGAAGATTCTTGACCCGGAAGGAAAGGTTATTGAGAAACAAGGTTGTGGCCTTGGTAGAGAGATGTTGTGGAGGAATCGGCGCGTGAAGGCGACATGGGGAATCACCGAAGATGATATAAGGAGCGTAGTTACCACGGCGTTTAGGGTAGGAGGTAAGTTCTTGAAGTTGTTTTGTTTTATGTATTGTTTGACTGCTAGTTGCGTTAAGGGGTTCTTCCGTGGTTTTTGAGTTGAGAAATTTCGAGGACAAAATTATTATTAGGTGGGTAGATTGAAATAACAGATTACGCTGGCGATTTTATTAAAATTTATATTTATCGATTAGGTGGTGGGACCGGAGATGATATCAATAATTTCGAGAATAGTATCGATATATCGAGACGAGTATGAGATGAGTAGTAATATATGCCTCGGGGAATACACATTTGAAATCGATTTCATTGAGATTTAAATGCGAAAAGTGGAGAAATTAGCAGAAATCAAAGCGGGACTTAAGCCATTCGCCCAAATATCTCCCTCGTCCTTATCATGTTTCGCCGTCGAAACAAGTCAATTTAACAACTTCCCACAGAGGGCGAACCCCTAGCTCCCCTCTTAAAAAATTTTCTTCCGATTTCTTCCGATTCTTTGTGGCTCGAGACATTAAAAGTTAATTTTTCATCTTCCCCTCACCATTCTATACTCATTAAAATTAAGAAAAGTTTGAAGCTTTGTGATGTTTTTCTTAAGTTTTTTGGAGAGAGAGATTGACTTTAGTTGACTTTTTGGTTTTGAATTTTGAAAGTTGTAAATGGTATAGAAGTATCCTCTAGGCTTGAATTATGTGATTGGTAGTGATTATAATTGATTTTAGGGGTTGAAATGTGTTGATTGGGTTAGTTGACTTTTTCTAAATTTCTTTAAATTGTATTATGATGTTTTGGGATCTTAATATAGTTGTTTTTGGGGGTATGAGTTAGATTTTGTAAATTGGATTAATAATTGGGTTTTGATTAAAGGTTGTTAGAAATGGATTAATTAGTTGAAATTGATTGTTGGATTGATTAGAGTTGTTTAAAGGTAGGGGAGGGGGCCGATTTGATTAGTGATTTGGGGTGGTTGGAATTTCGTTGTTGATAGTCGTTTAAGCGTAGTAATATTATCACTAGAGGCGTTAAGTTATTCTTATAATTGTTGTAAGTTGGATAGTTAAAAAAAAACTAAAATGGGGTTATGATTGTAGTAAGTAGTAATTGTATTTTTGGGTGTTTGTGATTAGGCGTGGAGCGTGGGAAACGACACTTGGACTAATTAGGCGGCCCTGTAGCGAGGTGAGTATTTATCTGTGGGTGTAGATTAATTTATAGCCGTGAATGTGTTGCATTTGTTTGATGTTGTGAGTATGTTTATGTATCAATGTGTTGGTTATTGAGTATGTATGATTAGTTAGTGGTTGCCTTGTACTACGGTCACGAGTGTGTGGTTGCGCTTGTACTATAGTGCGAGTGTGTTGTGGTGGCCTTGTGCGCTGCAGTGCAGTATGTAGTGATTGCCTCGTACCTGGGTAAGAGTGTGATGTACCAGCTTATGGCAGCCGGGCATAAGTTTCTCCTATGAGGTTGGCCGTTGATTATATGTGCATTAGTTGTAGGAAATTCGGTTGCGATGAGTTGATTGAGTTGTTTAATTTGAGGGTGAGTAGTACCGGTGTTTAGTAGAGTTGATGGGATTGGATGGTCTAGTTGTTGGTCGTGAGGGTTTACATTGTTGGTTGATAGAGTAGAGTTGTGGATATGATTGGGTATTGTTTTCCACTTTGTTTGCCAGGATAGCATGATGTATTGGTTGTCTATTATTAGAATGTGCGTATTAGTTAGATTGGGCCTATGAGCGGTGACCCATAGTAGTGGCAGTATTGATACTCGCTTATGAGGCAAGCATGATAACGAACTCACTAATGATATACTCTTTAGTTATGGCCTTGAATAGTATTTTATCTTGCATCATCTACATATTTTTATGCGATATTAATGATTTTATAGTACACTACTCGTGGGAGTGAGTTAATTTTCGCTCTTGAGATACGTATTTAAAACACTTGAGCACACCACAATCGCTATGGGCGGCGTTTTTTCATTTATTGCGAGGTTGTGGTGGTGTTGTAATTGTCGATCTTATTCGAGTAATCGTGCCTTAGAAACCCTAGTTGGCTTGACGAATTGTGATAGATCTCAGCGATCTCGTTGTTTTTAGATTTTATTAGGTTATGCGTATTTTTGTATTTTTGGGATTTCGGTTGGTTGTTGTAGATATTTTGTACACATGATGTTTGTTGTATGTTGTGGTAAGTGTGTGGTTAGGAAATACCCGCGATGGATTCTTTTCTTAAAAGCGCTTTCTTGTCCGTTGTATATTGTTTTTATGGGTTTATTTGAGGGCAATTGGGTTTGTAAATTGAGTCATCATTCGGCTGATGGTGGCTACGGTGTCGAGTTGGGCCGATTAACCTCGCGGTGGCCGACTGGTGCGGTCGTTACACTTTTGATCTTTGTCTACACATTAAAAATGATCATAATATAATATAAGGTACAAATATAAATTATGGATTAAAGAAACCATTTTAAATTATGTAATAATAATAGAATATTAAGAGTCATCTAACATTAAGATGTAAGTTCTCCAAGAGTTATTTTTATGTTTAATGATTTTTTTGCTCTTACTATTATCGAATTATTAGATGTGACATAATTAAGTGTAATTGGTAGGGGGTAATTTAGGCCTTATAAAAATGGAAGAAACACCATTCTACATTCACATTTTTATATGTTACTAGTAACATATTACGTGTGTTGCACGTGGACAACTTTGAAAGAAAAAATAGAAAATTTCATTTTTTGAGGTTTAATCTATTAAAATACAAAAAATAATTCATAATAATGATAAATTTATGTATGTATTGGCTGGCTAAATAATATAATCATATATTATTTATTGAAATTTAAATAATAATGAAAAATATTAAATTCCATAGATTGTAGTCCTTGAATAGTAAATTATAAATAGATTTTTCATATTGACATTAATTTATTTCAAAAATATAAAAGTGTCCTATTTATTTTTGAATGTCCTTTTCTTTGCAATATGTAATTATTTCACCTTATATCATTTTTAAATGTTTCCTCCATAAATATTGAAATTTTCTATTTTCAATTTTCTTATAGAATACTCCATATATTTTTCTTAAAATAAATTTAACTTTATTGTCATAAAAGAATAATTTTGCAAACCTTTTCAAATATTACATTACTACGAGGAGGTCTCGACAACGAAATTAGTAATAATAGAGGTTGAAGCCTTGGGTGAATGACTTACAAACTTATATAATTTAATTTTAAAATAATTGTAAATATAATATGGTGATGAAGTCTTATACTTCATTATCAAAAAATAAAAATATGACTTAATGTAAAAACAATTATTATTATACCTTTGTGTTGAAATATGACATTAGGCTTTTCAATATGATGACTGTTGATATATTTCAAACTTCAAAGTGTTCATAACACTCTGTTATGGTTATACGTTTATAACTATGATGCCGTAGAATCATTGAAGATATATCAAATGTGTTTAAAGTTGTCATAGTACTTTATATTTGGAGTTAAAAGAGAAATATTATTTTTCTAAAATATTTTCACCCAACTAATAGTTAAATTCATCAAAATAAGTAGATACTTCATTAGAGTAATTGTATATGATTCGTCTCCAATTAAGAATTTATAAATACTATTACATGTAGAAACTTAGAAAATGATTTAATTTTTAAGATTTATAAATATTGAGTATATAAAAAATCACAGAAATTTTGCAAAAGAAATTTTGCAAATTCTCTCATCGTTTAGTGTAAGTTGATATATAGTCTTAGATTTAATTATTTGAATTGATCACTTACCTGCATAAATTATAATCTATTACCATTATCAAAAGGATGTGTATTTTATATATTTATTTGTATTCAACTTTTTGATATCTATTACCATCATCAAAAGTATAACAACATCAATGTTAAGTCTTACTAAAATAAATTAATTCGATTAAATGTAAACATCAAATTATAATAAATATTTTAGGTAATATTCATCTAAATGTAAACATCAAACCAAAATGTCTTTGCAAATGTCTCTTTGAAATGGATTTTTTATTTATTTCTATGTTCCTAATAAAATTAAGTAGAAAAGCAGTGATAATATAATTTGATCTATAATAATGGTTTGAAGAATAGAAATGGTATTTGAGAAATTACCTAAATTATTGATGGTTGGAGATATAGAAAGTGTTACATTGTAATGTCCTTGGAAGCTTTCTTTGGGTGTTTCTTACTCCAAAATAGCTAAACATTCAAATCATTTTTAAGAAAATGAATAAAGTTGATATTGTACTATTTCTCTGGTATTTGTGAGGTATGATGTTGAAATACATATCACCAGTATAAAATAATGGATATTTATAGAATAAATAATATGTTATTGTTTGTTATGCTTATGAAAAGGTGGAATAATGAGAATAAATATAGCTTTGAAATATTTTAATGTGAGTTATTATGAAGTATATACATAAATACAATTATTTATTTTAATTCTTCAATATTGGTTGTGTAACTCTCAAATATTTTAATTATGAACTATAATTAGAATGAAGTAATAAGATAAACACAATTAGTTATTTTAATTATCCAATAGAGTCATCTAACATCAAGTTGTGACTTCTTCAAGATGTATTTTTATGTTTAATGATTTTTAATTCTCATTATTATTGTATTTATTAACCCTTATTTGAATTGATCGACTACATAAATTATAATCTCATTTTAATTAATTCAAAAGGATATATTTTTTGAATTTATTTATATTCAACTTTTTGGTTTTTATTACCATCATCAAAAGGATAACAACATCAATATTAACTCTTAGCAAAACAAAAGCGATTAAATATAAACATCATACCATAATGAATATTTCGTTTATTCATCTAAATGTTTAATGAAATAATAAAATGTCTTGTCTCCCGTAAATCTTTCATCGATTTTATGTTACAATAGGAGTAGTAGAAAAGCAATTTGGTAATATAATTTGAAGGGTTAAATTATAATGTTGGGCTTTGATGTTGCTCGAAATGGCTAACAGCGTCACGTATGAATCATTCTAAGAAAATGAATAAATTGATATTATAATATTTTTTATATTTGAGTTATGGCGTTAAAATACATAATTTCTGATGAAATAATGGATATTTACATAACAAATAATATGTTATTTTTTAGTGTTCTTACATGAATAGGTGGAATAATGAGAATGCATTATGGCTTAAATATTTTAATGTAAGTTATGAAGTAAATACATAAATATAATTATTTAAACTAATTATTCAATATTTTTTGAGTAACTTTCAAAAGGTGGAATAATAAGTTATGTAACTTCCAAATATTTTAATTATGATCTATAATTAGAATGAACTAATAACATAAACACCATTATTTATATTAATTATTCAATAAAGTCATGCATATAGATTTATAAGGTATATAGATATAGATATAGCTATAGCTATAGATATAGATAGATAAATATTATTAGGTTAATGAGCGAGTGGCTTAATGCATGAGTCAGTCGCGTATTAGGTTATTACCTTTAGGTTTTAGTGTCTTGTAAGGTTACTCGATCTTCTATATAAGAAATGAGGCAGCTATTATAATTCGTATTCAAAGAAGCATTCAATATATATTTATATTACTCTAGTATTTCTACGTACTACAAAAATGAAGTCGATTAACTTGGTACAATTAAAAATTCATTTGCGCCGCGTCGGTGGGTTTTCTCTTATGTGGCCAGTAGGGGATTAGTTTATTAGTTTTTTTGCCGTCGGACTCCATTGTTTTTCTTTGTTACCGTGATATTTTTTTCCTTCCTTTATTTTGATTTGGTGAACCGTATTTTCTCCAACCATTCTTGACTACAAAATTAAGAAACAAGAATGAGTTGGCCATAACGGATGGCAAGTTGATAGTCTTTTGAAACAGATTTCGTGTTGATCTATTGGTTGGAAATTTTGAACATATAAGAGTTGGAGGTCAAATTATTACAAGGCTTTTGATGGCAAAGATACAAATTTGAGAGAGTTTGCTAAGAGGATTTGGTATTCCGTACTCATCAGTATAGTGTTTTGCAAAATCGTGGGTAGTCTCTCACCCCGCCAAGCGAGGTTATTATGATATTATTGAAATCTCGTTTTCGTTTTTCCTCTATGTGGAGTTGATTTACATTTTTACTTTGAGTCGAAGTAATATTTGGTGCATCTCGTACCTGAATGGTATAATTATATGGGGTTCGAAAAGAATGGCGTTAAAAGTGATATAATTTTAAGTTAGAAAGAAATTCATAGTTAGGTTTAGATTTTGAAGGTTCGAAAGGGCATTTAATGACAAAAGACACAGCCGAGGTTCAGAAAGAATTGCGTTCACGGCCAATTATTTTATGGCGATATTCTTGGTCGTTGTTTAGTACTTTTGGTTTTCGGGGCGTTGTTGCTCGATTGATCCGTGTTATTGGTTTTCTAGTGGCGTTGTTATCAACGACCACAGTGTGTCATTCACTTTCAGTTGATCAGGTGAATCCTTCAGGATTGATCAGTTTTTCTCTTAAGAGAGGGTGTTAGATTCAGTTGACCAGCTGACACGCAATTTCTTTCACGTTTTTTTATAATTATTATTATTGTTGCTGGCTAAATTACATCAAATTACCGTCGAGTTTGAGGAGGGTATTAGGTTAGCGGCGAGTGGCTTAAGCGCGAGTATTAAATTACGTATTAGGCGATTATTACTAGGTTTAGGTTTAGTGTCTTGACTACTCGGCTTTTTATAAATAAACCTTTATTGTAATTGTAATTACTATTCAAACATTCAATATAATATTTTTTATATTACTCCAGCATTTTCTACATTTAATTTCTCTTTCGAGTTCCTAGTATAAAATCATTGATGCCTGCTCCATTAGCTTTCTAAGTCCCTCTTAAAATAACTTGTGACAAGTCTCATATTTTCTCCATGCAAATATTTATATAAATAGGAATAGGTCAGGTAGGAAAAAAACTAAGTACAAGTTCGCTTTTGTGTTTGTTTTTATTTTGAGGCAAGCCCAAAATAAGCATGCTCAAATAATTTGACTTGATAATTAATGAAGGGTATTTTTGTATTTTTCAAATTAGATATAAATAAATTTTATTATAATTAAACTTCTTAGAATCCTAGAAATGAGGAAGGAGTATAAATTTGGTGGACTCTTTGAATGATTTATGGATTTTCCTTCGTAAGTGAACAATAATTTCACCATTATTACTTGTACATTGATGTATATATTTTCCTTTTGTATTACAATCATCTTTTTTTTCCTAATAATTTAAATCAATTACTCCTCCATCCTTACCAATATAACTTTCTATATATATATATATATACATACTATTATTTTTAAATTCAATATTTAATTTCAACATGTTGAACCTTTTTGATATTTTTATCAAATTTATGTAATATATACACAAATATTTAAATTCAACATTAAAAGTCGCCCGTCATAATCCAAACTAGAAAAAAAAAAAAAAAAAAAAAAAAAAAAAAAAAAAAAAAAAAAAGACTAATTACAATATCGATGAAGTATACAGTTAACAAACAATTTTTAAAACTTTATACATATGATTCTAACTAACAAATTTCTTTTTAGTTTAATTGTTGTAGCTATTATATTAGTAAATTATCATCTTATCTATCAAATAAATATCCATTATTATGTTTTGTAAATATGTTTTTGGCATTCCTACTTTGTAAAAGAAGTCTGATTATAGGAAAAATTAATTTGGATTAGGATCCGGGCAGTGAGTTGCCACTCGCGTGTAAATATACATATTGATGACTCAAATTTCGTCACTTCATTTTTTTATAAAAAAATCCAATCTAATAATGGGCAAAAATGGTGCTTCGAGTGACGGAATCAGATTAAGTTGATGAATTCGCGTGACTAGCGTGACCATTTTGAAGTATTTTCGTAGAATTTTTAAGATTGGACATAAGGCACTATTCATCAAGCATGTTTTGCGCGGGGTTAGGTTAATCCACACGTTTCAAAATGTCCTTGTTAAATCGCTCAGCGAGTTTAAATACTTGGGCAAAAGTGTTGTTGTGATATGTCCCAGGTTAAGTTGCTCTTTTTATCACGTGACTATCATATATAGATTTAATCTTGAAGTTTTTCTTAACAACAAGTATCCAACTAGAAGAAACCTTGAAATATACGAACTGACGTTTCGTTGTATTATCCAAATATCGATAGAAAAGTTCACATATAAGTGTAATAACCCGTTACGAAAAAAAAAAAAAAAATTTATTTTCGGTCGGTGGGACCGAGGGAATAGTATAAATTATTTCGATGATAATATTATTTAAGTAAATTTTTTTAAGCGAATTACATTTGCAAATTTAGGAGTGTTGCCATGGAAGAATTTTATCGGCCCAAATAGGAGTTCGTGGAGATTTAGAATGCGATAAGGAGAATTAGCAGAAACCGAGCGGGACTCGAGTTTTTTAAAATATCTTGGCATGCTTATCTTCCTGTCATTAGCGACACTTAAATCATCTTCATTTTTCTTATTTTTGGTAAGTATCCTCCCCATAAAAAATTTCATTTTTCCATTTCTCTTGATTGTCGCTCAAAACTCAAGATCGGTTGTAGAATATTGTTCTCCCCACGTCATTCTCTTCGAGTTAAGGTAAAAGTTCAGAATCTTTTGAGATATTTCTTGGGTTTGACATGGTTGACTTTAGTTGACTTTTCATAATTCAATTTATGATGAATCTTAGTTGGTTATAGGTTACGTGACATTATATAAGTGATTAATTCATGATTTAGAATTCGTTTGAGGATGTTATGGTGGGTTGACTTTTAGGTTTTTGGTTGACTTTTTTTGGGTTGATATTTTTCTAGAACTTTAAATGTGTAGGAGGTTATGTTGGGACCTTATTATAGTTATTATGATATTAAATTGGTGATTTAAAATTGATTAGAGAGTTATGTTGAAAAAGTGTTAAATTCCAAGTTGAGTTATAATTGATATTTCGGAGTATAGATTGTTAATTATGGACTTGCTGATTAACTAGAATGACTTATAAGTTGATTTGTAATGAGAAAGTGATAAGATGGAATTTAGCAGGGGATCGATTGGGTTGTGTCCGATGGGATTATAATTCGATAGTTTATCCGTCATGTTAGACTGTTTAGAGATAGTTCCCCTAAGAGTTGGTTATGTATCCTCTAAAATGTCGGTATAGTAGTAGGTTTTGATTATACTTTTTGGGTGTTATTTAGCGTTGATGGTTGAAAAGGGCCGATTACCTTGATTGTTTCGCGAAGGTTTTGCGGTAGCTAGCGGTGAGTACCTATCTCGGGTGTTACTTTGCGTACTTACTTTAAATTGTGTGAACATGTTATTATGATATGATTGCTTCTTGAGAGGAATGATATACGTGCCATTGTGTTATGATTCACGTGAGAATGATATACATGTAATTGTTATATGATTATGTGATTATATTACGTAGCGTTGTGAGATTGATTGAGGTAAGTAATAGCTTGACTCCAACCTCTTACGATTTATGTGGCCTTGTCGGCCAGCTTTATGATTTAAATGGCCTTGTCGGCGCTTATGATTCTATTGGCTTGTCGCGGTGTGTTTGACTTATGATTGTGAGATGTTTAGGCTGTGTGCTTGGATATTGTTTGGGAGTAAATTATTTGGTTATTGAGAGGTGATGGTTAGAGTTATCTAGGCTTGAAAGGGTGACTTGAGTATCATGATTTGACATGTTGGGATGATTAGGGGTTAGGTGACTCTCTCATTTCCTTGCGGGATATGCGACGATATGTGCCTTATACTTGGTGTATAAGTGCGGTGTGCCTCACTTGTGTCTAAATGCGGTGTGCCTTATACTTAGTGTATAAGGCGATTGTGCCTTATACTTAGTGTATAAGTGCGGTGTGCGCTTATACTTAGTGTATAAGTGCGGTGTGTGCGCTATCTTGAGTGTATAAGGAAGCGGTGTCTTTATGCTTGGTGTATATAGGCGGTGTGCCTTATACTTTGTGTATAAGTGCGGTGTGCCTTATACTTTGTGTATAAGTGTGGTGTGCCCATACTTTTGTATAAGTGCGGTTTTGTGCCTCTTTGCGGTATAAGTGCGGGGTGATCATTGATTAGTCCATTCTGAGGTGGAAACGGATTGAGTATATGCGCGTTAGAGGATGGTATCTTGGTGGGGATATGAGAGATAGGAGGTTTGATGACTAGAGTTTTGAGTGGATTTGTTGAGTCTATTGATTTCTTTCTAGAATTGCCTTGTTGAGACCTTATTATATCTTCATGTATTATGTACGAGTTTTCTGGCGGAGTATATTTGTATGACCTTTTAGGTAGTCTGGATATATGTATTTTATTCATATTTGACTATTATATTATTGATTGACTCGTTCCGTATGAGGTAAAGTTCACCCGTGTGTTAGGTTTTACTAAGCACCGCGAGCACACCCACTTCGCGTTAGGCATTTCGTTTTGTGTCGGGTTGACGGGCGGTTGAGCGAGGCTTTGAGAGTTTTTTGTTCCAGTGGCTAGGTGAGCGTCAATTAGCGAGAGGATCCTGGTCGATTTTGATGTGTTGTCAATGTTTTGATTTTTATATTTCCCTTTTTGAAACTTTGCTTGTCGGCGGTTGTCATTTTGTATTCGGGATACGATGCGTATCATACATTTGTAGCCTTGCGGCGTTACTTTATTTTTGGGATATGTGTGTGTATATATTTATGGGTTAGTCGTTCGATATCAAGCGATGGATTATAAATTTTAAAAGCTGTTTTGATTTGGGAAACTTAATTGTGATCACATTTTTGGATAGAAGCAATTGTGTTTTAAGCCAGGTCGTCCATCGGTTTGGTGACTACGGTGTTCAGTTTTAATGACTCTACTTTCAGGCGCAGGCGGAATCACCATAAGAAGATGTTAGTTTGAGTTTTATGATTTTTTTCTTTCTAATTTAGTCACGTGTTAATGCGGCAAAAAATTAGAAAGAAGAAAATCATAAAAACTTTCAAAACTTGAACATTTTAATCATTTTGGGACAAAGGGAACCGATATAAAATAAAGTTATAGATCGACAACAACAAGATGCTTTACAACTTCTGATAAAATTTTCATTACCACTGACATTTATTAAAATAACATTCTTATATGTGAACTTAGCATTGACACATTTGACAATCTGGAAATGAAAGCGTCGTGTGCATATTTTAACGCATTCTTCGTTTAGTTGGATATTTGTTAGAAAAAGCTTTGAAAGATTAAATACATAATATATGATAATCGCGTGATAAAAAGTAGCAACTTAACGGATTATATCACAATTGGGCACTTTTTCCGTTATTTAAACTTGAGTGATGAGCAAGGGCGTTTTGAAAACGTGTGTGATGAGCTGGGACCACAGATGCAGCGTTTGTGATGAATAGTGCATACATCCAATTTAAAAATTACGAAAATACCCTCAAAATGGTCACGTGACCCGTAACCGCAGTTCCGACACACGGAAGACCATTTTGCAGATTATTGAAAGCATGAAAGTGATGAACATGGACATTTTGAAGCGTGGGTGATGAACTAAAGCCATTGCCAAGCATGTATGATGATTAGGGGCTTTTTGCCATTAATGTATAATTTTTAATTTGTATTTCGTAAATTTAGGTCGGATTCTTTATAGTTCTAAATTATGTTTCAATATAGGAAACTAATACTCTCTAGAATTTATAAAAATTTATTTCTCTATTATAATTTTTTTATTAGCACATAGTTATAACAAAAGAAATCACGAATTAACAATTCTGCTGTCTGACCTTAGCGTCACTTTTCTTGATTCTTTATTGTTGGAAAAATGAATGCAAAAATGTGTGACTTTTGGTACCACATCGGACATGGAATGAATTGTGATTCGGCTTTATATAGTGGTTGGCTTTAGTCGGGGTAAAGTCTGGCTGAAGGAATGTTGTAGCCTCCGGGTGCGTATGCTTGGCCGTCCCCAGTATAAATTTCATTAGCCGAGCGATATATAATGAAATCCGGGGAGGCGGGCGTGGGGGTTGTGGGAGGTGTAATTGAACTCGAAGATTCACTTTCGGATAGTATCTTTTGCGCTGAGGTTTTGCCAGACACTTAGGCTATTAACTATTGTGTTAGAGTATAGACGATTGGGCATTAAGCCGGTCAAGTATTAGGTTTCGTTTAGTGTGTGGGAAATTTTCAACTCCAACGTGTGTAATTTATATTCAATGATTGACACAATATTTCATTCTGGCTAGCGTTACTACAAATATCGAGGCGTAAGATGGTGAAATAAATAATTTTTTCTTGCCACTGCCCGGGTGGGTTTTACTATATGATATTCATCGTGAGGGATTTCGTTAATATTTTTTTAATAATTGTTTTCATCTGCCGTCAGACATTTATAATTTGGTTTTTATTTTATTTTTTCTAATGTTCTATTTCAGACGTCAATATTTTTTTCTTGTTTACTATTCCAGCATATTTCCGGCGTGCAATTAATGGCGGCTTGTTTCATTATTCCAGTTGTTGAAATCTTTTTATAGATTTTATCTCTTGTTCAAAATATATGGCATGCAAGTAATTTTGTATTTGTTTTCGTTAGTATCTCTTACCAATTCACAATTTGAAACATTGAGTTCAGCGTTAATTTTTTGTTCCTCCGAATGATGACGTATTGAAATTTTAAGTTCATTCTACTTTGAGTTGGAGCAGAATTTTGTTTATGACATGTGTTGTGATGGTTAAATGCACTTAGTAGAAATGATTATATTGGGTTTGAAAGAATGGCGTCGCCGGTGATACAGTTTGATGAAGTGCGAAAAGAATGAATTGTTCGCCGTTCATCTTGAAGTTTGAAGGATTAGAAAGAAAGGCATTCCCACGTGTTGAAGTGCGCGTGTTCGAAAGAATGGCGTTCACGACAGCTAACGGATTCTTTTCCGGCGAATTATCATGCCGCCCGTGTTTTTGGTTTTCAGCAAGCGTCTTTTAAATCGCGTTGTTTAGGTTGATGAAGTTTTTTCCCCTCAATTTGAGGAGGGAGTTCGATTCTGATTATTTCGTGACTTTATTGATGATTTATAATTTATTATTATTATTACTTGTATTATTATTGTTGTTGCGAGCTTCATGAAAATTATCAATTATCGTGAGTTTGAGGGAAAGAAATGTTCAGTATAGGCGATTCGGCATTAAGCCCGGTCAGTATTATTAGGTTTAGTTTAGTATGTAGGCTACTCTCTTATAAATAAGCATTATTGTAATTTATATTCAACCAATTCAATATAATATTTACATTACTCTAGCATTCTCTACATAGGAGTTAAGTAGCTAATAAATATTAGAGTAAATAAATGGGTGACTGATCACCACTTTGAACTTTGTTATATAATTTGAACAGCTTCATCGGTGGAAAGGCACAAGAACAAAAAAGCGAATCCTCCTTATCCAAAGTAAACAATATGTTTTAGGGTGAAAGCTGCTAACTACTGCCCAGTTATTTGAAACTGTACTTACAAAAGGTAGTGTCGGTTCTAACTTTATTTGTATTTGGGAATCAGTTGCTCTCGAATAGTCCTAAGCACGTTCGGCTGGTTTAAGGAAATTGTGTTCGCACAAACTTTGATTGTGTGTTGAATTTCTTAGCCAAAGTTCTTTGTTTCTCTTCTGTGTTCAACGTCAGTGTCCTACACTTATAAGTTTTATAGTGGGCAGAGACTATTTCACTGATTTCGATTCGTTCAAAGGCGGGTTGATCTATCAGGAAAGCTTGATTTCTCCATGGACAATGCGAAAAATAAAAGGAGGCGATAAGTGATAACGATGGTATAATATGTAACTATATAAGTGTATTGATCTGTGATTCTTGAACTTTAAATTTGATATGTGATAGTGGAATGGAAAGGAGTTTCTTTGTTTTTTGAAATATTGGATTGCAGAACTTGATAAGTTGTTCTACGAAAGTTAACTAGCTCTAGTGCAACACAACATTTATCTATTCTGAGTGGTTTGTAAAGTTGTATCCTGATGATCCTTTTCGTTTTGAAGCTTCGAACAAGATGAATTATTGCATATATTGGTACGTTAACAAACTTTGTGTTGTGTTGGACAAATTTACTGTAGTTCATTACAAATGAAGTCTACCTATTGATTTTTTGACAAGTTTCCCTTTTTTTTTACTGGAACGATATGATTTTATTTCAGTTTGAAAACATGTTTCATTGTGCAAGAGAATTGACATAATGAATCTTTTCCCTTGCACATGCCAAGAATCCAACAGTAGAGGCTGTAGAGATAATATTCATAGCATATTGAGCAAAGTCATGTGCAGAAAGCAAAAGAGAAGCTACTATTTCAAAGGTACCACAACATTTTCTAGCATCCTTAGATATTTTCTATATTTCCATCATTCTTGAGTAGGTTTGTGTTTTTTTTTTTTTTTGACAATCTCCATCGACTGGCGGTATCTTGGTTGTAATTAGAGAACTTCGAGCGCCAAACGATGGTTGAAACTTTGGGTTGGTGTTGTGCCACGCGACCTGCGTAATTGATAAGGGTTCGAACCCGCCAAGGAATGTGTTCGATCACGAGTTGCGATTGACAGCGAGGAGGCTGAATGCAACCAGGCGTATCACGTGATTTACGCCAGGTGATGTCTGCGAGGATTTGCTGCTGTGGAGCCAGCGATTAGTGAATGATTGTTTTTTTGGGACATGGTTGAGGTTCCTAATGGATGAAGTGGAGTTGGTTGTGAAATAATGTGTTTTTAAGATTGGATGAAATATAAAAGTGACATTGTAACATTTAATGTTTAACTTGCCGATATTAGCTATTCTATAAAGATAGGAATGGTCTTCTCTAACTTGCGCATTTCATCGTCCAACAGTGCTCCGACTACTTCTACTATGCACTTTATCTGATGTAGCTGTATGGCTGGATGAATTCTTTTAATAAGTTGCATTATTGATGATGTCTTGATGGGGGTGTATATGATTCAAGAATTGGAAAACATTAATGGCAATTCCGCTGATGTCTCGATGCTTTTAGTTGCTTATAAATTCACTTGTCTATTATTAGAGCATCCAATAGCAGCTTGAGCTGAACTTTTTCCATACTCGTATATTGGAATAAGATTCTTTTAAAGGGCCAACCTGCCAAAAGGGATATTTACTTTTTTGTTCTTCCAAACAAGAGAATCCATGCACTGTTGTAAATTGTGATACAAATATGGTTCAAGTAATTTACACAAAAGATGGCTCTTTTTAGGGACTGTAATGTTTTCATTCACACTCACTCTAATATCCAGGCTCATAAGGACAACAAAACGTATGATATTCAATAGAGTATAACACTCAATTTCCACAACTTATACAACAGTACAACACTAGAATATATATTCGACACTCAGGCATTACCTAGTGATACTGACGTTCGTTTCACCCTCATTACCTCTACACTTCATTTTCTTTTGAACTCACTCCAGGGCAACAACACTGTGATTATATTTATGTTGTTGATGCCTATGGTATCTGGGTTTGGTGCATCCTAGTGTTCATCATCACTCCACATTCTGTATGCCCGCATGCCAGACTTCTTTTCTCGCTTATCAACATTCATACTTTGACACCTAACAAATCTCTCATCTCCAACATGAATAAAACGAAGCAACAATGATAACTTTAACAAGTTGTGCTAATAGTGTGCTGATGTTGATCAGGAAGCTCATCTGTACATGATAATTGATCTATCATTCTTACTAAAAAATGATTGAAATGAAGACTGATGCACAAAATACTAGATGATCTGAATACTTGAACTGGCAGAACCATAACCCAAGAGTATACGAGAATGTGAAATCTAACTGGTAGTTGGATGTGCCATCTTTCAACTATTTGTTGGGTTACTGCTGAAGACAACAGAATTTGCTGAAAGGAAAAAACGCAGGTTATATTACCTTACATAAAAACCTATTGGGATTTGTAAGGGACAAATGTAACACTTCACTTTCCTATCTATATGACACTAATGTTACATTCCGCCATATCTGTGAACTTTGGACGGAAAATACTTTATATTCACCACATGATGTATAATAACAGGAAAAGTCGAATTTGAAAAAAGTAATTACAAAAGAAAAAATAAAATATACCAAAAAAAATTGTATGTCTTCTCATATATATGGAAAATAAACATGTACTGCACTTTCTTGCAAAAATTTACACCTCATACCTGAATCCTGACACAAAAAAATTTTAGTCTCCAGCTTTCTTTTCTCCTTCTTTAGATGTTTGCTTGTTTGTTGCCGAATATTTACCTAATATTTCTCAGAAAACATACATATATTAGCAAAAGAAAGAAGATTTGAGGCAAAATAGAAATTAGACTTCAATAAAAAAACATTCAAACTGTTAAAACAGAAGAAATTTGACTTTGGTTAAACTAAAACTTTTTTTTTTTTGGAATCAAGAACCTATATCTGGAACAAACGAGCCTTCAAAAACACATATGGATGAAAAAATGAAGAAGGACGAAGTTAAGTTGAATTTCAAGACCAGTATTTGCATTTCCAGAATTGCTACAGAACCAGTCAACTTATAGAAAAAAACCTAAAAAGCATATTTATCATGTTTATTCTTACTGCCAATAAAAAGATTGTTACCTCAAGAATTGCTGAATTTAATGTTCCATGATAAAAAGACAACTTGACATCTACTTACCTAGTTTGATCTTAAGCGTATGGCTAGCGCTTTTTGGGATAAAACGTATGTGGTGGCTACTGTTTCTTGGGAGAATACGTACTTTCAGTTCGGTATTTTGCTCTTCATGCTGTATTTTTTCAATTTTTCTAGCAGACTCATCAACTGAAGGTTTACATTTTGTCACGGAAATGAGCCGTAGCTTCACAAGGTATCCAAACTCAAGAGGGATCTCGTCAAGCAAACTACATTTATCCACCCATAGTTCCTCGAGGCTGGGGAAGGAATCATCCGAGGCAATCCACTTAGCAATACATGGACCCCTCAATTTCAAGACCTTCAACCTTGGAAATTCACCATCACCCACATTCCATTCGTAACCAGTTGGTAAAGAGCAACTATATATCTTAAAAACCTCTAACTGACGAAGTGCTGCAATTTCCAAGATGTCATTTAACCCTAGAAAGATTCCTGACAAAGTTAATTCCCGAAGACTAATAGGTAATTGACATGGAGCTATAACACTCCGCATCCTGCCGGCTTCATTTTCCACCTTCAGAGAAGTAAGATGATCATTAAAGCGCAACATTCGAAATTGGTTGTCTTTCAAATCATCCACAAAAACACAACACAGTCTTTGCAGCCTCGTCAACTTGGTAAGCCACTTTGAATCACTACAAGAAACCCGCACCTTGGATAAGGATCTTAGATTTTCCAACAAAAGGCGGAGTTCTGAAGAATTCATTGCTATCAACAAAATGATACTTGCAGGGGAGTTATATGAACGTGTCTGAGTTTTAACATATCCCCATATCCGAATCTGGCACTTCTATCACTTTGGCCTCAAAGAATGTATATTTTAGAATGAGAACATGCAGGTTATATAACTTATTGATGATGGTAAATCACAATTTACAATATAGAAACCCAAAGCCAAATATCTCAAGTAGACCAAATTTGAAATGTTTTGGAAGCAATTCTTGTGAACTTTACGCACTTCAACACTTTAAAGTACCATATCAATGAGATCTATTCTCTTCTCAATTTCAAAAGCTTTTCCAACTCATCCAAAGCAAATCATCGACCCGGATACTGTGGCACTTGAAATACTTAAAGATCACGGATGCAGGACCCATTTATAATAAAGTCGTCTAGGATCTTGGCTGGCCGAGAATAATTTATTTTATCAAACAACATAAAGAAGTGCTCCTCCTTGGCTTTATCAATGCAGAAATCACGAAGAAGATCATGGGCGGGCTTGGTGATTCCCCTCTCGATCTCTCTTTGGAGTATGACTGAGAATGAGATCATCCATATATTTTTTCGCTACTTCCTCTGCGCTTTCTGATCTTGTGTCTCGTACTAATCCTTCACCAACCCATAGATGCATCAAATGATTCACCGAAATCTCATAATCCTCTGGAAATGATCCCAGGTACAAGAAACACGATCTCAAATGATTAGGTAAATGTTTGTAACTTAACTCTAAGATGGTTTTGCAGTTTTCCCCTTTCTGCAAGACAAGTAAACTCACACTTTCTGCAATTTGATTCCACATTTTCTCTGTTCTCTCTATATCAGACAAAATTCCAGCTATTATAACGATTGAGAGAGGCAATCCATTACAATGCACTACAATTCCTTTTGAAATTTTCAGAAGGTCTTCTGATAAACTTTCTTTATTAAGCATCTTTTTCTGAAATAATTCCCAACTCTTCTCTTCTGTAAGTAGGTGAAGTTCTTCTACCTTGCTCCCAATTTGATAAGCAACATTCTTGTACCTAGTTGTGATGAGTATCCGACTGCCTTCTCTGTCATCCGGAAGATAGCGTTTCAAATAATTCCACAATGTAGTGTCCCATATATCATCAAGGACAATCAGATATCTACGTTTCTTCAAATTTCTGTAAAGTTGGTCAGTCAATCCTTGATCATCTGATATGCTATCAGGATTGACCTGATCAAGAATGGCAAGCAACAAATCTCTATTTTGATAACTTTGAGAAACTACACACCAAACAAGAATGTCGAATTGATGAGCGACTGAAGGAGTATTGTATAGAAATGAGGCCAAAGTTGTCTTCCCAACTCCAGGCATCCCAACTACTGAGATAACATCTAACTTATTTTCACCGTGTAAAAGATATTCCATAAGACTTCTGGCTTCTTCCTTGAAACCTACAATTGCATCACTATCACCGACTTGTGTCATCGTACCAAGAAGTTGGGGTTTGGAAGGCACTACAACATCTTGAGCTGGGAGGCTTTTACAATGAAGACCATGCACATCTACAGCATTCTTTAACTGCTGAATGATCTTAGACAAAGACGTGATAAGCCCCAAGTCACTAGAACTACTTACCAGGTGCAGGTCAATAATATACTCTGCTTCATATGCCATGTTGATTATACCAGTCCATCTATCTTCATTAATTTCTTTATGTGTGACCAAAGATATGAGTGAGTGGAGTTCAGAAAGAAGTGCATCAATTTCTTCCTTCATTGATATTTCATGATTTTTCATTAGGTCGTCCAGATATCCCAAGAAAAACTCTAGGAAACCCAGATCATCAGTTCTGGGGAAGTAATACAACTTGATCTTTAGGACTTCAGATTTGATTAGCTTGATCTGGTCAAGAACACATTTCAATGCAGCTGAAATGTCTACTTCAGTATGTTCCAGATAACATGAGCAGACTATGGGAATTGAATGACCCAAAATAGCTTGAAATGATGGTTCGAGAAGATGAAGTTTCCTGAAAAGCATATTTGGATATAGACCAAGGAGAAAAGTACGGATATCAATCAACACCTCATATAACTTTGAATTTGCATCATTCAAAGATTCAATATTGAGTTCTAACAGGGATATCAGGTTTTCTAGGAGATAGAGTTCCCTTTCAGGATAGTGACTTCTGACCACATTCAAGATCGTGGTGTACAGCTCCCAAACATCAGTTTCCTTCATGATCTTAACTGAAAGTACCATCTCTATATCCATTTTCCCAACAAAGGACAAATAGATGAGACATGTTGCATTGTCATAGAAGGTTAAAAAATTGAGCAGAATCTTTTCTGGTTTATTCCAGTGCTTTCCAATATAAAGACACAAGGGTCTCAAAGATGTTAGCATCTTCTGGAGGTCTTCCAGCTCTTTCATAAGAGGAGCAACCTCACCAGACTTGCAATTTGAGGTCACCAATGTCATAGTCTTCTCAAGAAGAAAATCATTAATTCCTCCAAAATTATACCCCCAAGTTAAATTTACTGGAATTAGAGTATCATATTCATTAGTTCCTGGCATGATGATAATATTCTTCATCTCTTCTCTCAAGTCAGCATATGCATGGTTCACATCCATGTTCAAGGTTTCATCCTCATGCTTGTATGCAACCGATTCAAGTTTTAGCTTTACATTTCCAGCGAACAGCATGATCCGCTGTTCGAGATTCGTGAATCTTGACATAACAGAAGGATGGAATTTATGCCCATACTCCAGATCTTCATTTTTTGAGAGTTCACAACGCCATTTAAGAAATTTAAGCCCATATTCCAGACTCATGATATGATCTTTCAGCATGGTTTCATTTATAGTACCCATGTGGTATGTTCCCTGAATCTTCAATAGTGATAGAGATATATCAATATTGGACTCGAAGTTATCCTTGCAATGTCTGAGAGTTTCTCCTTTATGGAACATCTCCTCCACATCAGTTCTCTCAATGAGATAAGATAGGTCCTCTCTTATTGAAAGCAACATCTCTTCATTCAATTTTCCAATGAAGGTCAAATATATGAGTCGTGCTGCTTCACCAATGAAACTTATTATATGAGTACATTTCAAGAATCTTCTATCCTTCCCGTCTGTTGAATAGCGCACATATTTCAGCGATGTCAACATTTTCCTGAGCTCTTCCAACTCCATCAGAGGAATAATCTGATTAACCTTGCATTTTGAGCTCGCCAAGACCATGATTTTCTCCAGAATAAAATCAATAATTTCTCCCTTAAAACCCACCCAAGTAAACAAGGATTCATTTGTATCAGTTCCTGGAACTATGACAACATTCTTCATCTCTTCTCTCAAATCACTATATGCGTGATCTAAATCCACAGTCCAATGTTCATCTTTCTGATTGTTTAGGAGTGAGTGTAGTTTCTGCTTCACAATGGTAACTAAATGTTCGATATTCAATTGGAGATCTCTATTTCCTGAGTGTTTGAAAATTCTGTCAAGGAATTGAAGTCCGTGTTTGATACTCATGAAATGATCCTCCAGTGCGCCTCCTAAATTCGAAACCGAACAGCATTTTTTGTTCCACTCTAGAAGCCTCAGAGACAGAGATATATGATAAGTAAAGGATCGAGTGTAATAAATATCTAAAACGAGATACACCTTCATAATTTGCGTTTCCTGAATAACAAGATCAGACAAGCTACTCTTCAAAGAAAACACCATCTCGTCATCCATTTTCCCTACGAAGCACATATAGATGAGACATGTAGCTCTATCAAGCAAATCTGTAATAAGGGTAAAGATCTGGGTTCCTTCTTCCGTAACGACCAATGGCCAGTTGGCATCTGTTGCATTTTCAAACATGGGTTCCAGAAAATATGTTAGCATCTCCCTGATGTCTTCCAATTTACTAATCATAGGAGTGATCTGATCAGCCTTGTAGTCTGAGGTCACAAGCTTCTTGATTTCTTGACAAAGAAAAGAACTTACTTTAAAGTAATGATTTCCCAGAGTGAAGTTATCCGGAAATATTACGTCATACTCATTGGTCCCTGACTTGATGATAATATTCTTCATTTCTCTTCTAAGAACAACATATGCTTGTTCCAAGTTTATGAAGAGACCTCCGTCTTTCCTATCAAATGTGAGCAAGTATAGTTTATGCTTCATATTGGCAACTGAATACTTGATACGTTGCTTGAGATCTTGATTTTGCGAGAATTCAAGTAATGTTGCAAGGAACTTAAACCCACGTTTGAGACTCATAATATGCTCATTCAATATGCCTCCATTTACTCCACTTAGATGCATTATTTTCTGCCTCTTCAGAAAATTCAGAGACTTAGATATATGAGACTCGGGGCTCTCCATATAATCCATCCTATCTGTCCCCGATTTCTTCAAACGCAACTGATAAGGGCCTCAAAATTCTACGCACAAAAAATAAATAGATATCAAGTATTTTATGCAACAAGCAAACGAAAAATAGAATAGGAAGAGAGTAGACACTGGGTATATTCTTTGATTTTCAACTAATTAATACTCCTTAAGCTTCATAATCATTTATACATCTCCAATGCAAGATAAGATGCATACACTAATGTATCTTAAGAATGCATTTATTAAACTATAGAGTTTCTTATTTACTAGCGAAAAGTTACAATTCTTTTTACTGATGAGTAGATTCTTGTTGAGCATGATAGTTTAATATTGTTCAATATATATAATGTTAGTGCCCAGTTAGAAGTAAAAGAGACGAGATTCAAAGCCACATGCACATACTTGTATCTGTTGGAAATGCTATCATCGCATATAAATTAGAAGATACAATGTGTCGCCATAAAAATGAAGTGACAATTGCTTTGTCACATAATAAGATACAACGATAAAAGGCTAAAACATTAATGTTAAGATTCAGAGGGAGGATTTAACACGTAATCAAAATAATTTTTATTTAAGTATTGACTGAAATCTGATATCGACATGATATTTGGTAGACCAGATTTATTGTGGTTTTTGACAATTTAGAAGCATGCACATTAGCTTTTCTATAATCAATAAAACAAAATGTAGGTAAGCTAATGTGGATGGCTAACACATGGTCCTATTAAACAATCACTGATCGGCCCTCTTAATGGACTTCATAATCAATACTGAGTTAAGATCCTCTCGAGTTTCATTCTCGACGTCTCTCAAGTTGCATACAGAATCAAAAAACTTGATATCTTACCCCCTAAAAAACAAGTCAATTTTCAATTCAATGTATTCGATTAGAATTTCAGTTCAATGTTGAAATCCGAACTTGAGCTTCAAATGATCTTAACTATATTTAGAAAACTCTAGCTGCTAATTTTGTTTTCGCATATATTGAAAATATAAACAATTATAAAAATCGGAACTTACGGAAGTCTTACAGTTGATGCCACTGCTCTATACCGAACTCTAGCGGCTCCCGCGTCCAACACCTAAAAGGGAAGGTAGGTTCATATTATACAACTTTTTTTTCCAAAAGTTGAAAAGAAAAAGATTGCTCTGATCTTCATTGATGAAACCTCCTAATCGATTACTATCTCCAATATCAACATCAACATATCCCAACACCTTTGAAGAGGTTCCGCTTACAAGCAAAGTGGAAGTACAGCAGCTACTCGCGATTGAGGAGTTATTTAGGTGGCAGAGTTAAGTGTAAAAGCAGCATCGACTCCTGCCGTAATAGATAAAAGCATAAGAAGAGTGTAATAAAGCCGTTTTGATTTATTCGTTATATCGAAGCGAGATAATATTTTAACTCCATAGGACATCGAAATTAATGGATGACTACAATCTACCTCTATTTCCAAAAGATCGTCTAGTCTATTTTTCAATAATGAAAATTAACAAACTTACAAACCTAATTTATACATATGATCAAAATCGTCATATTAATGAAAAATATGTTTAAAATGCTATCTTTTTATGTATTGTCCTCGATTATGAATTTTAGTAACTACTTTTTAAATTTTGAAGTCAAATATCTTTTGTACTTAATTCTTTTTGAAAAATATATGAAATCTGACATTTTTGTTAAGGTAATAATTGAGTGGGCATTTAGCCTCTGAGTCTGTTCAATGTTAAGAGCCCATCGTAGGTATCTTTGAAGTCTCTTATAGGTTTTAGATTTAGTGTGTTTATAAACTGACAGACAATATTATTGTATAATTTTGGTTAAAACTAAAAGATATTCTCTCTAGCATTCTTAACTGAATTTTTCAAAACTACGGAAATAATAATAATTTTTGGTTAAAAATTAAAATTGTGTGTGGAATTATCACAGTTATTTTGTTAATTTGTGAATTTAGAAAAGAATTAAGCTTCGATAAAATTTTTGAATCTTAAGCAGTATTTTTTCACCAAAATGTGAATAAAGCATATTAGAGTTTAAAATTTTAAAAACTAAACAGATAAAATTTATAACTAGACCATCTTTTTAACATTAAATAAATAAAAAATTAACACTAAATAAATTATGCATAGCATAAATTATAAAATTAAATAAATAATGTATGTATTAAAAATCTTACAAAGGATAGATCGCTATGAATTATCCCTTTCGGTAGAAATGGAGGAACAGTGTCAACGCCACAGAAGAAATAGTCAACTGTTAACTAAGATGGAGTAAATCAAAGCTTGGTCAACTTTTCTATTCAAGCTTAGAAGTTTAGTCGTCCCGGTGCTATAATATGTATCGACACTCTGACAACTACTCCCTAGTACCTAGTACCTAAGAGCATTTGCATTAGTTTTCCTAAAAAAATTTATAAATACACTCAAAATCATTATTTTTTTTATTGACTAATTTATTTTTAGTCTTTATCTTGTCGTTAACTACAGTACATTTACATCTTATACGTTAACTTCGGGTTTGAGTACGTAAAACTTTATCTTTTTGAATGATTCGTATTCATATTTTTAATAACAAAAACAAAATTTAGAGTGAAAATGGCCCATTTTCTTCAAACCAACTAAAGTTTAGAGGAGATATATTTTACGTAATTAAAAAACACACCATTTTATTCAACACCCCACTCCCCACTACCGCTTCTCCAATACCTCCACCTACTACCACTGCCCTTTCCTCTTCCTTCTTCCTCTCTTCCCCTTCCTCCTCCTTGACCCCCTACACCCCACTGCACCACAGACCAACAGCCCCATCCCAAACCCACTACAGACATACGTCCCATCCCCACCCACCATAGACCAGCAACTCCCCTCCCAAACCCCTACAGACCCATGACCCCCTTCCCTACCTACAGACCAGCAACCCCCCTCCCCCTCCCAAATCCTTGCGTGACTCGGTTCAGAATGATCCTCTACTATGGAGGAATATTAGCATAGATCATCTATTGAGTTACAAAATTACTGACGATGCTCTTCTGAGATTAACGAACAGAGCTCAGGGTAGGCTCCAGAGTTTGAGTCTTCTGCAGTGCTTCAAAATTACAAATTATAGTTTGAAACAAGTGCTTGAAAACAATCCTAGCTTAACAAAGGTAAGCATTTATTTTCATGGAGTTTGCATTTATTTTTATGGAGTTCTTATATAGTTTATTACTATTGCTTTTATTCGGACATTCTGTGCCGTTTTCATTATTTAGAGAGATTTATTCGAACAGTCTTCATCTGTTGATTCATTATAGTTAGATCTGGTAGTGGCTCTGTGGGGGTTGTGTGTGGTCGTGGAGGAAAGGAAAGAAGGAAAGGAAGAGGAAAAGGCAGTGTTGGGGTGGGGGTAGGAGTGCTCAGCTGTTATACACACCCAAATAGTGTAGTAGTTGGGGTGAAATGACTATTTTACTGTTGTAAGTGTAGTAGTTGAGGGAAGTTTTAATGAAGAATGAAATTATTAGATTTTAAAATTTCTTAATCTCTTGTTGGGTGTGTGTATAGTGTTAAGTTTAGGGAAGGCGTGGGGTGGGTGTGTTAAAGAAAAAAGTTGTGAGTTACATTTTTAATTATGTTTAAAAGCCTAACTCTTGCAAAACTTAGTTTTAGTCAGTGTTGACAATAGTCGTTGTCCAGATAGTATAGGGACCGGGGACCAGGGGCCTAAAAGATAAAAGCTTGGGACACTTGGCTGAAAAGATCGAAGGTATAGGGCCAGAAGCCCAGAAAGATCACGTATAATATAGAGGCAAAAACAAATTAGCCTTTGCTTATTTTTAGGGTTAGTTTTTTGTGTATGTCTTCTGAGGCTTCGCCATTATTCATCAAAATATAAAATCGTGTTTGAAGATTTTCGTTAATGTAAGAAATGTCAAGTATGGAAAAAAATAGTAAGGCTACAGTTATTTTAGGGGAGTTGATAAAGCTATCGTTTTATCTATTTTTTAATTTTTTTAAATCGCTTTATTATAAGCTTTGGGTAGATGTAGCGTCTTTCCCAACATTAGACCATCGATAGAAGCGTCTGGAATTATTTTTATCGTAGCGTCGTGAATACCCGTATCTTTTACACTTCCAGTCCGTAGTAGAAGGAGCATCTAAAACCCATCTACATTCCTCCATTATCAATTACATTACTCCGCCGTCACAAGATTGTTAAATTTTGATTTTAATTAGTTGGTTTTTAAATTTTCGAAACACTTAAATAACTTTAATGTGTTATATATTTGTTTGAAAAAAATATCGAAATATGGAGTATTTTGACGTATTTTCTTATGAGCTTAATATTTTTTATTCAAATAAATATTTTGGAGTTCGATAAAAGATCGTAAAATTTGTTAATTTTTCTGGCCAGAAAAGAAAAATGTGACGATTTTTAGACATGGAGGGTGGTATTACTTTTTTAGTTAAAAAGATAAAATAATTTGGTGTCCAAACGAAACAAACTTAGTCGCTATTTATAAATTTTGGGAAATAAAAAATATTGATGAAAAAAAATTATAATTACGATAAATTATTGACCGAAAATTCAATTTATAAAGCTTGACACTTTCTCTCTCTTTATGTGGCAAAAGGTGTCATAATAAATCGGTTTATTCATAAATCCCACAAAATTAATGCGCTATATGCCCCTATTTGGCAATAACCTTATTTGAGCATTTAATTGGTGGTATCTTGAAATTTCCTCTATTGGAAAAGAGTCTTAAAAGAGTTTTGTGTGTTTTGGAATTGAATCGAGAATCGAATAATATATTAAATATTCTTGTTTGGAAACATAATTAAGTAATTGTTTGGAAACTGACTCATTATCCTACGGTTCATTTCTGGTTAGTTGAATTTATGTGAGTAAAACTTAAAAATTAATCTGGGTGAGGGTAATTGATGTTAATCCCAAAGCGAATGATGTTTTAAAATGTTGTTTGGGATAAGATTTTTCTGCTGCCCAGGTGAAATTACAAGTGAAAGTATGTAATGTAACTAAAATATTATTAACTTTACATTACGCTTGCTTGATTTGAAGTTAATGAAATGAGGTGAATCCCAGGTGAATGGAGGTGGATCATTTTAACACGTTAATCGAGTAAACACAAAAAAATAGAACCTCAAGCGGGTTGAGCAAAAAATAGAACCTCGAAACATGTGAAATGATTCGTATAAATGTTGTTAAGCCGTTTGGAGTGATGAAAGCCCAAACAAAGCTTCAATGACATTATAATTTAATCCTTCAAATTATATTACAGTCTATTTCCTGACTCTATTAGAACTTATAAAAATCAATAAAAGGCATGATGGGAGATGTGAAGACATTTTTATATTTTCATTAAACATTTAGACGAATAAACGAATAAACGAAAATATTCATTATGGTATGATGTTTATATTTAATCGCTTTTGTTTTACTAAGAGTTAACATTGATGTTGTTATACTTTTGATGATGGTAATAAAAATAAAAAAGTTGAATATAAATAAATACAAAAAATACATCATTTTGAATTAATTAAAATGAGATTATAATTTATGCATGTAAGTGATCAATTCAAATAATAGTGATCAAATTACAATAATAACAATTAAATAATAATAGAGCTAAAAATCATTAAACATAAAAGACATCTTGAAGAAGTCACAACTGATGTTACACATGATTCTATTGGATAATTAAAATAACTAATTGTGTTTTATATTATTATTTCATTTCTAATTATGGCTCATAATTAAAATATTTGAAAGTTTACATGACTTTTCGTTAGTCCGCCTTTTGAGTTACATAGCCAATATTGAAGAATTAAAATAAATAATCGTATTTATGTATTTATTTCATAATAACACATTAAAATATTTGGATGTTACATGATTATTATTATTCCACCTTTTCATAATTACACAAAAATAACATATTATTTGTTCTATAAATACTTAATTATTTTATCTTAGGTATTATGTAATTTATTGTCATCATCAAATACCGAGAGAAATATTACAATATCAACTTTTATTCATTTTAAGAATGATTTGTATAAATGTTGTTATTTATTTTGGAGTAAGAAGGACCCAAGCTTGAAGGACATTACAATGTACTTTCTATATTTACAACCGTCGATAATTAACTTAGATAATTTCTTAAATACCAATTCTATTCTTCAAACCATTATTATAGATCAAATTATATTATCAGTCACATTTTTCTCGACTTTATTAGAACATGAGAAATCAATGAAAACTTGACTAAAGAAATGGCAAGATATTTTTGGTTTGATGTTTACATTTAGATGAATAAACGAAAATATTTATTATGGTTTGATATTTACATTTAATCTATTTAATTTATTTTACTAAGATTTAACATTGATGTTGTTATACTTTTAATGATGGTAATAGATATCAAAAAGTTGAATACAAATAAATATATAAAATACACATCCTTTTGAATTAACTAAAATAAGATTATAATTTATGCATGTAAGTGATCAATTCAAATAATTAAATCTAAGACTATATATCAACTTACACTAAACGATGATGAAGTCGCAAAAAAATTTCCAAAATTTTGTGATTTTTTATATACTCAATATTTATAAATCTTAAAAATTAACTCATTTTCTAAGATTCTACATGTAATAATGTTTATAAATTCTTAATTGGATACACAATCATATACAATTACTCTCAGAATGAAGTATAATATTATTTATTAGTGTAATTTCGTATATATACTTATTTGATAGATTTAACTATTAAAGGTGAAAATATTTTTTTTTTTTTAAAAAGACATTTCTCTTTTAACTTCAAATATAAAGTACTATGACAACTTAAAACACATTTGATATATCTTGATTAATTAAATGTCGTAGTTATAAAGCGATATAACAATTGTTATGTTATAGGAAACATGAAAGTTTGAAATATATCAACAGTCGTCATATTGAAAAACTGTCGTATTTGACACAAGGTATAATAATAATTGTTTTTACATTAAGTCATATTTTTATTTTTTGATAATGAAGTATAAGACTTAAATGCCCATATTATGATTCGAGACTATTTAAATTAAATTGCTAAGTTAAGTAAGAATTAAGTTCAACGTGTCACCAGAACCTCTATTATTAGTAATTCTTGATTGTCGAGACCTCTCGCTTAATAATATAAGATTTGAAAAAGGTTTGCAAAATTATTCTTTTCTGACAATAAAGTTAAATTTTCTTTTTTTTTTTTTTTAAATATAAGGTATTTTATAAGAAAGAATTGAAAATAGTAAAATTTCGGCGACATTTATGGAAGCATTTGAAAATGATATAAAGGTGAAATACTTACATATTGCAAATAGTAAATTTAACGACCTTGATCTCGTCGTGAGGTTAGAATCGTCCGATCTCGGTACAGAAAGTCATGCGAAATGGATGACTCGATTTAGAAAGAACCCACCTGCCATGATAAATCAACAAAATAAATATATGCGAGGAAACAGGTTTTAAAATAATGGTATTCACAACCCCTTATGGCAACCATATAATACAACAATTTGTCAAAGTACAAAATGACAACTTGAATGCGATGCGGGGAAATCTCAAAATACAACAATATCATCCCAGGCTTCTGACCAAAGCAACAAAAAGAAGAGCGTTGAGGATGTACGGCCACCCGTCTCGCTAAACACTGAAACCCGTTCACGCGCACGAATTAGAAATCTTCGTCTTGACTTGTCAACTTGGCACAAATAAAAATCTTATGCTCGAATAGGGTGTAAGCTTCACGAAGCTTAGTAGTCTTTATCGAAGTGAAAATTAACTTCTTGTAATAATAGTTAATTTAGCACAACATAGTCGATTTTCTGAATACTTTACCCAAGGCGTATAAGATGAAATTATCATTTGCGAGTTCATGATAAATGTAGCGTCATAAAGAGTATACTAATACCGACTTTACGATTATGATAAATTCATGAGCGAAAATGATGCTTGTCATAGTCACAGTAAGAAACCATGTGATACGTAAATACCGAAAAAAAGAAAACGATGGCGGCCAATCTACAGGCAGACCCATGGCTACACGACGAAGCGCTTCGTACTACTCGGTCCAGCGACTAAAAAAGCTGTCGGCGCTCAGCCAGCGTAATCAGCTCGGCTCGGTCAACCCAGTATTCCGGTCGGCTTCGACAAGCTGTCCCGGCACCAGCGTGATCTCGGTTTACAACTAAAATTTTTGTATTCGACTCGACTGCGAGGGGAGAAAGCATGTCTGATGATAGGCCTAAAATTGAAACATAACACTGATAGCGAGCAAATACGTCGCTTTTCGTACCCCGAAGTCTGAGGCCCGCTACGTCAGCTGCATTACGGAAGTGCAAGGCCGGTATATCACGCTCGTACCGAGAATGCAGAGGCCCATAAACCGGGTAATACAACTCATTAAATGCGTCCATGACCATATGACTCATCCCCAATGTCGATCCAGCCAACAAGCGTCATTTGAAATGGTCGGCCATCCTCGGACATCTGACTCGATCATACACAGAGCAATCGCCTGAGCATATATAGATAACGTACTCGCGATTGTCGTCAATTCAACAATTTAGAAAGTAAATTAATCTCGCCGTAGAGTTAAATACTCGCCTCGGTAACAATATGAAGCGTCTCGCCCTAATCAATCGAGTTCCGTTTCCAAAACTCTGCGCTGTCCACAAACATCCGCCAAAAATACAATTACTCTTTACTCTGATCTTAATCCCGTTTTAGTTTTTAACTATCGACTTACAACAATTATAGTTATCAATTTAACAATTCTAGGTGGAAATATTGCTACGCGGCGTTTAAGCGACTAATAAAATGACAAAATCCGGACCACCCAATATTTAATCAATCTCGGCCCCTCCATACCCCAATTCCCGACAAACCAAGCAATTCTTGTCGTCCAAATGATCGATTACCAGTAGTGTCCAGTTTCTAACAACATTTAATCAAAAACCCAAATATTAGTCGAAACTTTACAAAATCCTACCTGCAGCGTATTTATCTCTTCCGATCAACATGAAAACATAACTTATACTCGAAATAACTATATTAAGGTCCCTTATCATAATACAATTTAAAAAAAATTTGGAAAAAGTCAACTGAAGTCAACTATCTCATTCAACTGTCTTCAATGCATCGATTATCATCGGCTTTAGCACATGTCAGTAGATGGGGCCTACATACCGTTTATAACTCTCGAAAACTCAAAATCATAAAAAGTCCAACAAAGTTAAATTTCCGTAAGCTTTATGGAAATATCCGATAAGATTGGCCTTTAACTGCGGTATTGTAGAGGATGATGAGGGAAAGATGAAAACCAATTTTTTTTGTGTCTTGTGTAAGTAATAAAAGAAATGGAAGAAAAATGAAAGAGGGGAAGGGGAGGGGGAATGGTAATAATTGGCCAAAAGAAGGGGAAGGGGTTGGTGGATTTGATGATAAGATGAGAAGATAAGAATGATGAAGTGGTGAGATATTTAAGATAGTATAGGTCAGTTTGGTTTAGGTTTCTCATTTCAGCATGACTTTAATGTAAGCTTGATCTCGAAATGTTATTCCACAGAGACATAAATTACTCTTTCGTAATCTTTAGTCTTGGCATGTCAATTTTATTCGAAATTATTGTTACCGTCGCTTTGGTCCATATGAAACCGATACATATAATATAATTTAATCGCTTGGCGTAACGGGTTATTCAATCTCGCCTAATAAAAATTTAGCCTCGAAATTTCTCGACTCAACGACCAGCGAAAGACCACGTAAAGGCAACACGCGGACATACGATATGTAAAACAAAAGTTGCGGGTGTGACTCGCCATGTCGTCCTCATGACTCCCCGTATAAGCCTCACTCAGCCAGCGTTGATTCCTCCATGACACTTTCGCAGAGCCCACTTGCTTGTTCACTTAATGTATTTTCCTTGGGTAGAGAATCTGCTGAACTACCGAGGTGAGATCGCTTGATCCACATCGGCTGAGCTAAGAATGTATTTTCATCCAGGAATATACTTACATTATGAATTCTATATCCAAACCGGAGGCAATGCCGGAGACGGTAAGCTCACGGATCCCATTCGCCAAAATGCGAAGCGATTACGATGCGGCGTTCAAACTTCCGCTCCTTGAGCAACGTGCTACATTCCTTGGAGATATCCTAAAAATACCCGATCACACCCGACTTGACAGTCCACTGGCGGCGATGGGTATATTTCTTACATTTTGTCTGGGCGTTTTCAAGTGTTGTTGTCGACTTGATCCTCTCTCCAGCGACGCTTTCGACTAACTCGGAGCCATAAAATTTCTTCTCATGGCAAACTGGTGGAGTCAGACACTTGGCGAAATCTGGCCTGATTGGTGCCATCACCGATACTAGCGTAAGAAAACTATTGTATCACGCGAACTCCATCTTTGGCAACTCGTACGTCAAGCTCCACGAGAACTTCCGGAACCATTAACTCGAGCGTATCCTCCCGATGCGTCGTCTTCTGCCACAATTGCCTATACGTGCAGGGATGAAAGATGTGTTGGAAATCAATGGTAGTTCCCTGCTTATTATGCCCGTTGCGACGATTGTGTATCGGTCGTTTACCGGGTTGGTTAAATATGATTCTTAGGAACTTAGTGTTTGCTTTAGTAATTGTATATTACTTGGTGTGAGAACAAGAGTAATTTAAGGGTTATGAAGCGTTATTTAGATCACATTAGGTGTCGTTATAATAATAGTAATTGGGTCAATTATTATTATACAAGCTTACTATTATCGAGCCTAGAAGGTCACGCACATCTGATGACGTTGAATTATATTTCATGTGAAATCAAGCCATTTGCTAAATTGAGTGTTGATTGTAATCAACGAATATTCTCAATTGAAATTTTACATTGATAATGTAAAATATAAATTGGATGGCTTAGAATTAATTAATTAATTGATTGAATTAATTCGATAGTTGAATTGAGCTTGTTAGTAACTTGTTAATTCTGGTATCACTTTGTTAGTGTTTGATTTTCTTGCGGTTTAATTAAAATCAAAAGAAATTCGGCTCATTAACGTTCGGTTGGACTTTAAATAAATGATGGGCCATTATATAAGTGATCCTTATGTTTAGAGTTTGATTAGATTATGAAAAAAAGCTAGCCTCTTTCTCACTTTAGAATGGCCGAAATATAAGGGAAGAGTGAAAATTCTTCTCTTAATTTTCATCCGGTGAAAAATCGTGTTACATGACCTTGAAATGTAGATTTTAACCTTTTACGGTGTGGACCAACTAGAGGCACTACATTTGAAGTGCTCAGCGATGGAATTCAAAAGGAGGTTGGTGAAAAGATTTGGAGATAGACTTCATTTGGCGTCTACTGTGTACTCGTATTCGTATAAGTCGTTATATGAATTTTTAGATAATTATAGCCGTTTTAGAGTATACAGGATGTATGAATTTGGTGTTTTATCTCAAATGAAATTCATACTGGGTCAACAAGATGTACTTTCCAAACTAACTACGGTTCCCAGCGTCTCTTGAAAACTCCTCCAAAATCTTGAGCAAATCTCGCATCACGGTCGAGAGATAGTCGTAGCTGGAACCGAAATGCAATCTACTTGTCGATCGACATACATCTTCGGTAGCCTCTGGGTCCGTCGGTCTATTTAATCGGTAGAGAGTGAGTAGACTTGACAATCATCCATGACCGCCTTTAAATTCCATCGTTACGCTCGGCGATCTAGGAAGTCCAATTAAGAAATCCATAGTATGTTCTCCCGTCCATTCGGGAATCGGAAGAGTACGCGATAAACCCGCGGAGGGTGTCTATACTCGATACTTCCTGTGACAAATCAAACACCTCGTCCTGAAACTCTCTGATCTCGCTATTCCGGGCCACCCAATAAGCCAACCTCGAGTCCCGTCGTCTTCGTGCTACCGGATCGTCTTTATAAGGAGCATTATGAACTTTCATCTAGAATCTCGTTCTTGACTCCTCGAGAATACTTCACGAGCGACCTCTGAATTCGTCCTCGAAGCACGCTTTATCATCACAGATGGATCTGCCATTTCTTCCACCTCTTTAATGATATTTTTGTAATTTCTGCTTTTTCTTGAAGCTCGAGGTCGATCAAAGTGCAATTCGAGCATTCCACGGCGAGCCCGGCTTGCTCCTACTGCTGCCAACCTCAAAGATCGACTCGGCTGCTTGTCTGCCTTTGGTAACTGCTTCCCTTCCTTCACCACTCGAAAGCATACGCTTTCTGGCTTGTTCGCCTTCCCGGGTGATCTTTGATAGTCGCATCGTAGTCGGCGTCGCTCCATCCATCTCTCCTGCATGCCAGTTGGTCTGCGTCGGGAGATCTTCAAACTTTATGATCGGTGTCGGCATATTGTCTGATTAATCGCCATGGCTTATTGTGAGCAATAAACTGCCGACCTTCCAGATACGTGGGTCAATTAATTCCTCGTGATTCTTGGTATCCGGAAAGCATGTGATATTTCTCCCGTTACGTATCGACCTTATGACGACCCACGATGTGGCCAGCGTCGTTGTATTTCACGTAACCGGACTTTGGATGGTAAGGCGAAACCGATGTAGTAGTCGGGCAGCGCTTCGGCTCACAGAGCATCTCGCGATCCTGCATCCCGAATAAAGGGAGCGTAACTACTGGTCAAGCTTGGTGATCGGTGTGATCAACGAAGTCCTGATAAACACTCACATGGCAACCGGCCAGGCGAAACTCCTGATTAATGCATTGTGGAGTCGGCTCCCCGATTGTTCCGCAAACCTCCCGCGAGGATCCGCACAAATACGCCGCTTTGAAAGCATGGCCCAAGAGCGTACCTTTGCCCGACCCATGAATTCACCGTGGACATTTAATGAATTAATTAATTTTATATAGGGCGGTTGTGCGACAAACTTCTTAAATATGGCGTCGGCCTTAAGGGCGATTATAAGGACAAATGCAACATTAACTAATCATGGTTAATTTAATTTAATTGTTTTAATATTTTGTGAGGACGGGTGAAGGGTGACATATTTTAATTATTTAAATATATTTAATTTATTTACAGAATGGATATAGAGACGGAGAAGGCTCGAATGAGATGGGGCTATTCTGCGTGAGTTCTACTGTTTTCCTCGCCAGCGGATGCTTAAATCAGTATTAGCCCGTTAGATTAGTTTTAATGGTCTTTTTATCACGGGCATGATGAAATAGGGGTATGATGGTCATTTTACATAAATGTACCCCATAACTCTTTAAATTTGCCTTGAAAAAATATGAAGCGAATTGAGAAGGTCACGGGTTATTTGCTTGTTAGAAATTTTGAAATGATGTTCAATTTTGCTTTATCGAAAAAGCTAGTTATTAAAATAAAAAAGAAAAAGATAGCAAAATTACAACAGTACCCTAATTAAATAAATGTAAAACACGTAAATAGGACTTTCTCACAATGGGCTATCAAAAAACTACGATAGCAGTAGGACGGACTACTCAAAAAGGACGGAGAATATAGGACGGATTCCATCCGTACTTCATCCGTACTTGTTTCCTGAAAAATAACGGATGTTATGGATTAAAAGACGGATTTTGGTGTTCTTTTATCCGCTATTTGTGGTAGTTATTTATAGTTATACTAAGTCGGTGGTGAAATGTCCAAACCAACCTTAAAGAACTTGTTGGACATCTTGCTTAGCTTCTCTGATGATATTTTAAAATATATAAGGACATTTCTAGAGTTTCTTCGACTTAATCTTACATATTTTAGGACCAAGCTTGCAACTTAATTTGAAGAAGGCAATGAAGTTGTAACACTGTGAACCTAATTTGGCATCATATAGTTTCATAATGTCATAACTAATGGTTCACTCAACTTGCATGTGTGACATACTCCTGTTTTATATGTCTAGGTAATTTCTTCTCCTTAGATGTTTGCTGTCATGACATGTGACCGAAAGTTGATTCGGTTCGCGTTATTCGGTACCGAAATAGTTCGACTCTTGGCTGGTTCGCGCACATAAGCGTGAAGCATAAGCGTTAAAATGTCGGGTTCGACGGACCGGACGAGCGGTCTTAATAGTTGGGTCGATCGTTTATCCCTGCGGTTTCGTACCGGGCACCGACGCCAGCGTAATGTGAATATGTGATACCACAAAATCCGCACCCGCCATAAAAACACCGGTTTAGATCATACCTGCTTTTCCGCCGCTTCTCTACAGAAGCCTCCCCCTTTGAGTCGTTTCGGAGCTCACATTGTGAGCCTCCGTGTCCTCGCTTTTGTGTACCGCGTGCTCGATTGAAGCCACCCATAGCCGATTCGGTTTCCGATTCCTATTGATCGTATGCTGCTTGCATGTTTTGATTTGAGTGCTGAGTTTTGTCTTTTTTGAGGTTGCATGTATGTTGTAACATATAAAATATATGTTTGACTTTGAGTTTTGAGTTTGAGTTTCGGATCTTGAGTTTCAGTGTTGACTTTGAGTTTTGACTTTGAGTTTTGAGTTTGAGTTTTGAGTTTTTGAGTTTGAGTCTTGACTTTGAGTTTGACTTTGAGTTTTGAGTTTTGTGTTTCAGATCTTGAGTTTTGACTTTTCGATTTTGTGATTTGAGTTTCGGATCTTGAGTTTTGACTTCTCGATTTTGAGTTTTGACTTTTCGATCTTTGACTTTTCGATTTTGAAATAAACTAGGTTTTGTGGTTTAATTCAATAAGGGTTTATGGTTTAATAAAATTGGGGGTTGAAAATACTTAGGGTTTCCTGGTTAAGTTAATTAGGGTTTAATTAATTTAGGGTTTAATTAAATTGGGGGCTTAAAATTAATTAGGGTTTTTGTGGTTTACTAATTTAATTAGGGTTTTATTCGATTAGGGTTTAATTAAATTGGGGTTTGTAAATAATTAGGGTTTTTCTAGTTTAATTCAATTTAGGGGTTTAATTAAATTGGGGTTTGGGGAAATAATTAGGGTTTCCTAGTTTAATTCAATTGAGGTTTGATTAAATTGGGGTTTAGAAATAATTAGGATTTTATTGTTTAATTGATTGAGGTTTTAAGCTTCGATTAGGGTTTAATTAAATTGGGGGGGGTTGGAAATAGGATTATCAATTATGTATTTTTTAATTTTTCACAACAATATGTCGGGCCCAGGATCGAGCGTAATGCATTTGATTTTAAACCCGGGCCAGAATCGGATCGAACTATAATTAAAAAAAAAAAAGCTTTATGACTGGCTGAGCTTGAGAAGAATTTAATGTTTAATCCCGAGCAGATAGAAGCTTGAGCGTAGTTCGTAATAGTCGGAATAAGTTCTGGCTGGTGTCCTGTGATTGACTCAGTCTTACCTACTCAACTTTTGTCACATTTACACAGTGTTATGCATATTAAATAACACACCAAAAAAAATGCACATTAAATAACGGTCACACCAGTTGACAATGTCACTTGTCATTTAATCATTCAAAGTGATGCTATCAACATAAAATATTGAGCATTTGTTTTTCCATAATGACCTTCCCATGCAAGTATGCAACCTTTTCATAGGTGCAATTTTATGTACTTTTAGCCCCCAAAATACTCCATCTTTCCATCTGCCCTGAAAATTACTCCTATCAAGCAAGAAAGGAAATGGAAGTCTTAACCATCCATCCTTCTTCTTTCGGCTCTTGCCCCCTTCTGTTCACCAACCATTTTATCCCTGAAAATTATGTGCACTGTACAGAAATTATTGATTGTTACATATATTCAGCTGACTTATCAGGGATGAATCAAACATCAAATAGTTACCGAATATATTGGCTAATTTCGAATTTTAAATCATAGCATTCGTATCCATATTCGAAATTATATCGAATCCTAATATGAAGTTCGTGTTCGATTCAAATTCGTTAACTCAGGAATCCGAATAGAGGTGTTTGTCAAATTCGAGTCCGAATAGTTCGAAAACAATCTCAGTAAAATGATCTTAATTCAATCCATTTATCTCTGAACAATTTTTATCAAAAGTAAAAATAAAATCTCCCATTAATTTTGGTTTTTGGTTATAGGGGAAAAGAAGATGCAATAAGAGTTGAAATTGTGGAGTCCAAATAGCGAGTATCAGAACAGAGGCGGTCCAAGAATCTCAGGAGCCAGCAAGGAGTTTCATGAGGAAGTTCAAGCTCCCAGAAGGAATGGATGTTGATAACATCTCAGTTGGATATGAAGATGGATTCTTGACTATAACAGTGCCCAAGAGTCATATGAGGACTGGTTTCTTCATTCATCCAGATGATATGCCAGAAATTTGTCATGTTTCTGCTAAGGCTGCATAAATCTTGCTTTACTTAACAAAATTGTAGTTCCTGTAAGCGTAACGAATAAACGTATTAATGTAATGTATTGATGAAAGAATTGTTTTGAACAATTCAATTATTTTGTTTGGTATGTTATATGAATTAAATAATTTATCCTACATATTTTATATATAATAATAAAATAAATTATACAAAAAATATATAAAGTAATATAAATCTATTAATTATAGATTTTATTTAAATAATGTTAATTTATCCATTTCAAGTATATTTTAAAGTAGTAATTATAGAAATTTCAATCTATACCAATAGTATATTAAGTTTGAAATACAATATATTTAGTTTTTAATATTATAAAATATCAATTTAAAATATATTTTTTAGAAAACTTCAAAGTAATATATTATAAAATATCAATTTAAAATATATTTTTCAAAAAACTTCAAAGAAATTGATTTTGGATATTCATTAGAATTATAGATTTTAACTTGCACTTAAATATTATTACTTTTAAATATATTAATATTTTAAAATTTAAACAATACTTAATATAGTTTATTATAAAATTATAATATTCTATATTTTGTTAGTAAGCATTTCATACTATAATTTTCATTAAATATATCATCATATATATTGATCCAATTGATTATATAGACATGCTGCTTAAGTTAACGAAGTTAATACCACCATATCGGGATAATACATCTATACGGGATAATGTGATTGTTTATGGAATGAATCAAACAAAGGTTTAAATATCAAACCAAGAATGAATCAAATCTCATTCCATTCCATTCCATTCTACCATACCAAACACAACCTTAGTAACTCCAATTATCATTTTAATAGCTCATTTGAACCTAGACACTCCAAAATTATTTTTGATAGTTCATTATGAAGAAATCAATAATTTATTAAGTTCTTGAAGGATCAAATTAGATTAATATTTATTGAATTTAGACAAATTTCTTGTCCGATAATAGAAAATTTGTTGTAAATATTATATTAATAATAGTACAAAAAATGCTCAACTTTTTTAATGTATATTTTGAACCACCCTTCAAACACGCTGTAATTCGCCCGTATGACATATTTTGAAACATTCGATAGATTTTGATATCTATATCCAAAATTAAAAGAATGCATAAATCATATCCAAAATTAAAAGAATGCATAAATCTAATGACATGTTTTTATTGTACTTTGTGTACATTTGATATTATATTTTTCTATATAATTATTGATATCTTTTTGTGCATTGCACCTTATACAGAAAAATCTGTAGAAAATACTCTACATAATCGTAATCGGACTCCAAAAAACTCACTCAAGTAAATTTGAACTGATTGGTCCCCATCTCAATGAGACTTTCATCTTATGTAATTATGAATTCAAAGAATGAAACTTCTGAATTGAGTTAAGAATGAGTTTTACATATTATTGTATAATCTCCTAAGTTCTTCATGAGTTGAAATGAGTTTTTACAGATTATTGTCACCAAATTTAGTGATGAGTATTTTCATAGTATAAAAGACTATTTGGTGCTATTAAACAGAAACAGAGATGATTGAAACTTTATTATTATTATTATCAACTCTTAAACAACATCAGAAATTCAGAATGCCGTGTACAACTTCTAGAGCTAGCCCAGATTCATACAACCTTATTATCATTATTATTATTATTACTCACATATTCTGAAAAACCAGTACTTATTCAAACTACCACTGATCATTAATTTACATTATAGACCCAATTGCCTTCATTGCAAGATCCATTGCCTTGGACATCCTACCCCTTGATGAACCCCTTGTTGGACTAAGCAGTGTCACCTCCTGCCTATTATACTTCAAGGTCTGAGCATCTTCCCTGGAAATCTGGTACGCGTTTACCAGCACATCGACTGGCATCCCTCGTAGAGCTGAAAGACGCCCGGCTAGGGGGCTTGTCACTGCATTGTCGTTGGTCTTGAATGCAATGTACTCGAACCCATCATCACCTGCTTTCTTCACCACCGCGAAGTTTTGGGGGACGATTACAAGCTGACCTTGTTGGACTTCTTCATCAAGAACTGGTCTTCCTTGGTCTCCTACTACTTGGATTCTTGCACTTCCTCTAATCACATAGATTATTGAGTGTGCGTTTATGTTCCAGTGTGGTGCTACTATAGCATTCTGCATTATGCAAAACAATCCAAAACAATTAATTGGACTAGAGGAGTTGTTATTGATGCTTTGTATTGTTAAATTCTTACCCTGTAGAGGGTTCCTTTTTCAGCACTGAGCCTGAGGTGGTTGAGGATGGGAAGAGTCTGGCTGTTAACGGTAGCAATTCGGCCGCCGTTGGGGTTGTACACATCAGTGCGGCTGGGGTGTTCTATGTTCTCCCTCAGCTTCATGGTGCAGAAGGTCTCCTCCAAGCCATTGGCTCTTCCTCTGCCTCCCCTTTTACTCCTACCATAAGGCCATTCTCCTTCTTGCTGCCTCCTACCATAGGGCCAATCTTGTTCTTGCCCCCTCTCGCGCCTACCACCGTGTTCTTGCTGCCTCCTGCCATAAGGCCAATCTTGTTCTTGCTCCCTCTCGCGCCTACCCCCGTGTCCTTGCTGCCTTCTACCATAGGGCCAATCTTGTTCTTGCCCCCTCTCGCTCCTACCCTCGTGCTCTTGCTGCCTCTCGCGTCTACCACCATGCTCTTGCTCCCTCTCGCGTCTACCACCGTGTTCTTGCCCCCTCTCGCGCCTACCACCGTGGTGCCATTGTTCTTGTTCCTCATCTTCATATTGGGGACTCAAAACCTGGAAGTTTTCAGCTCTAACAATTCTTCCTCTCCCATCTTCATGACCCTGTAAGCTCCTTGCTGTTTCTCTATCCACATTGAACACTTCTTGAAGTAGCTCTTCATCAAATCCCCTGAAGATGTTGTGTTCATTCCCTTGTTCTTGTTGCTGTCCCCTCTCGCGCCTCTCCTGGTGTCTGCCACGGCTGTAGCTTCCTGATTGCTCATTTCCAGCAAGGAAGAAATTCTGAAATGAAACACACAAAATAAAATCAACCCATTAAAATTATTCTTATTTTAGCTTCAACCATTAAAACATCTATTACCTCCTCTCTCTTGTATTTTTTCAATAGTCATCAATAGTCAAAATTAACAAACTTCACCGTTAATTACTTGCACCACTTTGGTAATTATGTCAACATAGGTTGAAATATTATACTCCCTCCAATCTCCATCCAACCAAAGAAAATAAGCTACTTTCACCCTTTTTTCATTTTCATTTCCCATAACTTATGACATTCCCCTTCGATAGGTCAAAACTTTAACTAATATTAAAATGATCTCTTTAAATGGGTGGGAGACTGGGAGGTAAATATTGTTTTGTTTTTTACCCTGTAGTTTTGATCTAGTTGATTGGCATCATTGCTGGTATCAAGAAGAGCAATAGTCTCAAGAGGCTCTTCACCATTGTTATAGAACCACAGAGTTACACCAGCAGGCAAAGCAAGAATATCACCCTGATTAAACTGGCGAACTTTCTGATGGCGGTCCGAAAATCGGTGCCTATCGCCTTCCCTGGATGAGTCTTGTATCTCTGTTTCATATGTTTCGGCACATCCAGCAAATACAGTCCCCTGGATTCCCCTTCCTGCATTTGCATTCATAAGTTCAAACCATAAAATACTCCACATCTAAAAAAATTGTTAATTATAGAATTTAGTTGACAATTACTTAGTAACAAATTTGATTCAAATAAGTCAAAAATAAAGTTTGTTTTGTCTAAATTAAGGTTACACAATTTGTTAATTTTAAACATTTGAAAAATAAATGTAACCGATCTTTTAAAATGGTGGCATATTTTATAAAATTTGATAAAAATATAATAAGAGTTACTATTCTAATTTAATCATTCAAGAATCTAATATTCTGAGTAAATATATATACAGTTCTAACTTCTAAAGTAGGGTCTTTTTGTTCTCACTATGACACGGACTAACCTAATATTTTTTGGGGAAATAAATGCATGAGAGATGTTGGTAGCTAACCTCGGATGACATAGAGGATCTGAGGGGCATTGTTGTAGTGAGGCAAGAGTAGCCCTCTTGGCTGAATAACATTCCTCACAACATTAACACCAGCACACTGGAACTCCTGATTCTCAGCATCCCAATATTCTGTCTCTCCAGCTTCATACTGAAATCTCTGGTTTGGTTCTTGAGCAGTCAACCTGTTGATTGAACAATGGGGTTCGAAAACATTCAATTTCAGACCGATGGTTCAAACCTCGACAGTTAGATTGAAAAATAAAATCAAAACCTGTTGATTGAACAATCAGTCTTGGCTCTCAGACGATGCTGTTGCTGCTTCTGCAGACCTCTCCATAAGTCTTGCTGCTGAGTTTCTAGTTGAGCAAAACATCCATTGAACAACACAAGAAGAAGAAGGCTGAAAGTGTAGAAAGAGTAAGCCATGTGAGGTTTGTTGAAGTTGTGTGATGATGGGAAGTGGCGAGTAGGGAAAGTGGGTATTTAAAATGAGGGGGTTTGAAGGTTGGGATGACACGTAAATTAAGTTACAGGGCCATTTGTCTAGTACTTGGTTTGCATGTTGATTTGTAGGCATGAGATGGGAGCTTGAGTCATGTTAGGATATTTATGTGGCAATGTTGAGCTAAGGGGATGTGAATATTGTTGATATTCTTGCTTGCATGAATTCTTGTCTTCATGTGTTAAATACCAATGGATATGGATAGAGGAAATAGACATCAAATATATTGAACGGAGACCTAAAACAATGTAAGGTTCATAAGTAGTTACATTTGAAAGAAAATAACATGAACTATTGTACGTACTGATGAGACCCAGATATGTGAAGGACTACTAGACAACAGTGCAAATGCGACCCTGATTCCGACGCCTCGCCCACGTTAAGCACATATTAGCATCGGTATGGTATCGGAATCCAACCGATGCCTCTTGTCGACGATAAATTCGTAATCGACCCCAGCTAGACGCAATATCTTACACCACTTGATCCGTTTTGGTTCGGATTTCACCAACGCCTAACCAACGCGTATATATATATTATTGAATATTTTAATTTCTTTTTGATTTATTTAAACTTGATGCCAATCCGAAGTTCCATCTTTCTTTTTAATTTATTTAAAATCGGCGTTCATTTTTGTTTTAATTTCTTTATTTATTTATTTAATACCGACGCCAAGAGGATGCCAAAATGTGATATGGTAACCGATACCAACGTGACGCCAAACCGACGCTTGTTATCTTCCTGGACACCGACGTCCACCGACGCCAACACCTGGATAATACTTTTTTTGAAGACCGACGCCCACCGACGCAAAACCCACGCGCAAATGGTATATTTTGAAAAAAAATGAAGCCTCGGTGCTGCAATATTGTAGAAACCAGGCTGTAATTTAAACATTACCCAAACATCAACACAAACAATACTCAAACATCAACAAAGACAAAGACATAAACATCAGCACAAACAATAATAACAAACATCAACTAAAACCTAAAGAACAACACAAACATTAATATACCTCAACAACAACATGAACATCAACATAAACAACACAAACATCGAAGAATATAAAAATTACCTCTTTTCTTTTTGGATTTGATAATTTTTCCTACAATAAACATAAACACAATTTTTTTATAGAGAAATGATCATAAAATGTGTAACAGCATTATTATCAAGGTTAAATATAATGATTAATAAAAAAAATTAAATAGATTATGAGACAATGATAATAATTATCTCTTTCAAAATTAAACAAAATAAGAGTTTACTTAGTAGACATAAAAATAAAAATTAAACAAAATAAGAGATTAGAAGTATAAAGAAGGTTAGGGTTTAGTATGGTGTGATTAGAAGTGTTTATAAATAGAAGGAGGTCGGAAAATATGGTTTGGTCGACGGTGGCCCCGACGCCATTTAAAAGAAAATATTCGAGTTTCATTTTAGAATTAAGCAGAGACTTTAAAAATTTAAAGCCCGATGCCAAATCGACGCCCAACCGACATATTTCTAGGAAAAGTAAATGCACATACCGACGCCTTCCGTCGCCCCACCGACGCTAAATTGGCACACCGGTAAAAAAACAATAAGATTTTACAACTAACACAACCTACAATTCATACAAACAAAACATCTAACACAACTGAATAACCAAGTACTAAGTTTATTAATATATATATATATATATATATATATATATATATATATATATATATATATATATATATATATATATATATATCGCTTTCATGGGGACCAAGATAGGCAAATACTTTCTCGAATTAAATCGACGTATTCCAGACCAAGATTAAACGAAGAAGATTTATGTCACATAAAATTTTGGCTACTGGAAATGCTTTCATTAAAATTTTATGCCGAAAAGTGGAAAAATAACACCGCAAATCAACCGGTACTTAAATATCTTCCCATTTAATCATTTCTTCCCCATTTGTCACATACGACAAAAGCAAAACCCACCCCTTCTTCTCCTCTCTTATTTGGCCGAAACCCATTCCCCTCCCCTGATTTTTTTTTTCTTCAATTTTCTTCTTCATCTGGAAGATTAAGCTCTAAAATTTTGTGTAGAGTTTCCTCATCTTCCTGTTTAATTTAAACAAGGTAAGAAAAGCTTGAATCTGGTATTTTGGCATGATTTCGAGATACTGACTTTACTAATTGCTCTAAATTGTAATAATAAGTTCTAGACTTTTAAACTAGTTGATTTAGAGTTAAAGTTGGAAGCTTTTTGACTATTTCATGAATTAAGGAAGGTTTGACGTTAGTTGACTGAGTTGAGTTTTCGGTTGACTTTAGCAAATTGCATCTAAGTGTTATGTAAAAAATATGATTCGGCTTTCTGAATAGTTGTTGGTAAGAGCTGTCTGAAGGTTTGAGTTAAAGTATTACTTTTTATGTTGAATAGAGAAAATTAAAAATGGGAAAATTGATTTTGGGTTGATTAGAAGTCGCTTAGCACAAGGCGCAGGCTACGGCCGACCGAAACGGAGGACGTCAAGTAACAAATATCGTTGTTTTATTTTGTCGGTTAAAGTGATGATAAGTTTCCACCTAGAATTGTTAGGTTGGTAACTAAAAATATTGTTATGTTGGATAGTTAAAACTTAAAATGCGATATGGTTAAATTGTAGTAAAAAGATAATTGTAAATTTTGCATAAAGAAGCGGATCGCGGTTATACACGTGACCAAATAGGTGAGGCGATATAGTACATACATATATATCTATGTGTTGATTAATTGCAGTTGATTGTATGTGTCAGTTTACGGATTCATAGTGTTTTGAGACGAAGGCTCTAACTAGGGATGCAGTTGATTTCCAGATCAAGCTTTCGGGTCATTTTGATGTTTACAGGTTCTGGTTGGTCGATTAAGATAAAGATGGAGTTGTTGAGGAGTTGTTGATATGCTGGGTTGTACTACCCGTACAAGGCCTTATACTACGGTATGCGCGTGAGTCGCTGATGTACGCGAAAGGCGCTTATCCGCATTTGACCTTATACCCGGTACATGGTGTATTTGCTTCGCACTCAAGCATTTATTGCTGATAGCTTATGCTCCATCGACATAAGTTTCTCCCCTGTGTTGAGGCTGATTTACGCGATTAGTTAAAACCGTATAAGAGTCAGACATTTAGCCGAGCATGAAGTTGGATTGATTTTGACCTCGCTTGTTTGAGCTTCATCGGGTTGTTGCGGAGTCGAAAGGCAAGATAAATGTTGTCGCGTGAGTTGTAAATATTGGGCGGTCTAGTTGTATAGTCATGTGTGTCTTACCATGTTGACCGATAGAATAGAGTTGTGGACTTATTGATATCATTGTCGCCATTGGGAAACGCATGATTATCTTTGTTGAATGTCTTTTTATTCAAAAATATTTATATTTGGTCAATTTGAGCCTATAGATGTGCATTTTGACAATAAACGCATCGATTTTTATATAACACGGCCATACATCAGATAACATTTTGAAATACCCATCTATCCTATGCAAACTAACACTTTAAATTGCACTAATCTAGCGCGCTGGGTTAATAACCACTCTCGAGATAAGTATTCACTAAGCTTCGCAGCCTACATCCTATTCGCTACGGGCCACATTTTCAGTTTGTGCCAGGTCGACGATGTCAGAGCATTTTTCTCGAGCTTGTTCGAAAGTGATCGTGCCTTAGAACTTAGCAGCCTGGTGGCAGAGATCCTCAAGGCCTCGTTGTTTTGGATTGTATTCGGTTGTCCTGATTGCTAGATTTGAGATTTTAATCGGGTCATGTGTATATGTTGTACATGATGCTTGTTGTATGTTGTTGTAAGTGTGTGGTTGTGAAATACCACGATGGCTCTTTTTCTTAAAACTCGCTCTTGTCCGTTGTATATTATTTCATGGGTTTATTTGATTACGTATGGATTTGTAAATCGAGTCATCCATCGACGCCAAGGATTTTGCTGGCCCGCGATTCAATGATTCTAACTGGGCCGACTGGGCGGTAGTCGTTGCTAACAACATGCAACATACAATATTGAAAACACAACAAAGACAACTGTTGGAAAATATGCATATCTTGATATAAACTTAATCAAAACATATTTTTATACGATCTATTAGGTTTAAACTACGAACCAAATAAAATCTAAAAACTTACGTAGATTCCAGCAATGAAAGCCTATCAACAAATCATTCACAATTTCTCCTCCTATGAATTCTAATTCCGAGCACCCAATTTTAGTGCTCTAGTTGGTCCATGAGATGTTACAACTCACATTTGCCCAAGTAGCTAATCAAAGGAATTGGATGAAAAATTAAGAGAAGAAATTTTCAAATTCCTCCTCTTGAATTTTCGGCCACTCACGGGAAAGAGAGAGGAAAAAAGGTGGCTGTGGTTTTTATTCATCATTTGAAACCTATAAGCTTTTGCTTATATAGGTCAACCTGTACCTAACCGAATAGTTTAATGACGATCACACTTCTAATTAAACCCTAAGTAAATTTAAACACTAACAGTTATTATTAGTAACTAACAAGTTACTAACGAAGCCTAATTAACTATGTAATTAATTTAATTGACTAATTAATTAATTCAGATTTATCCATAATATATATTTTACATTATCAATATAAAATTTTCTAATTAGAAATTATTCGATTACAACCAACTCTCAATTTACAATGCAGCTTTAATTTCATACATGAAATATAATCTCAACGCCACCGTATGTGCTGACCTTCTAGGCCTATGGTCATGTAGATAATATAATTGGTCATTATTATAACGACATGCACGCGATACACCGGGCATAATCCCCAAGATATCGTGAGAACCCCACAAGAATTACAATTACCATAGTTGAACGCCCGATTATGTAATCACATTCACTAAACTAGTAAAATGAATTGTTACAACAAATTGTCGAATGGGCATAATAAACAAAAACCAGCCAACTATCGATTTCCAAACACTCTACTGCATTTCGACGACACGATAATTCCTTTGGTTCTCAAGCGATCTCTAGTCACAAAGCAACTATAAGAAGTGTGTCATGAAACACCCATGACTTTCTTTTTTTACTCAACAATGAAACCATACCGATAAATCATACAACGCCGGGTGCACATAATCGCCTATGATTCTCCGAGAGGCTCCGGTATCTACTCAGATATCAAGGATGGACAAATCCCTTATAATATATCAACATCTACTGTTATACTTACTGTGTCACCCAACATATGTCGTGTTATGATCTCCGCTTGGGCGCGTATCGCTTGACATAGTCAAGGCACACAAACTCATATAAATATGATAGTTATATAATGCCAGTATCTAAGAATGGCTAAACTTCAACAGCTCTAATCAAAATTCATGCATTACGTATACATATTTTCTATGATTTCAGAAGAATAAATCACCTTCTCGCTTATGCACTGATGTTCTCATAAGATTGATTGGATCCATGATCCAAGAAATCAACAATCATCACTATAGCCGGGTCATCAAATGCTAAGCATCTAACACCATCGCAAGATCCTCCCAGAATTGTTTATCTTATGCTTTCTAGACTAAGAGGCTCTTTGTCAAACACTTACATGTCAGCTTCCTGTAAACTATTATTGGTTATAACCGCTCTCGATTTATTATTTCAACCAACCGTGAAACAATAAACGACTATAATGTAATGAATTATGCATTTATATATATTCAATTAACAATCGTGATTGTAAAACAAGTCAATACCTTCAAGTTATTCATCCATTATTTCCAACGTCAATTATAGAAAAAGATTACAGAAGTTTTGGTGTTGTACCTGTTGACTTGAACTGGGTCAAAGTTTTATATTTTGTCTAAATAGCGAGAAATCAGTCTAAACCTGAAATGCGCCTTTTAGCTATGGAACAGCAACAGTGCAAGTTGATTTCATTCTGATCCTCAAGTCAGAGACAGCTGATGAGGAAGACACTTAGTTGTTATTACCAAACTTTCCCAAAAATGCTTGAATATTAATGGAAAGAATAGACATATGAGATTGTCATAGTGAGTATCAAAATGTCCCAAATGCCTACTAAATAGCTAACTACTAATATCAGTTGGACATTCCATTTTCGAGAAGTGGCTTGATCGTAGAATCAATATAATTATTGATGGAAAATTATCCATATTTCAATAAAATTTTAAATAAATACCATACCAAGATCAATTTAATTGTTATAAAATCGATCTAATAATGGTTATGTAATATATTAATACTTTACAGGCAATGGAAAAATTCTATTGATCCACATCAAGCAATAACTTATACTGAAGCCATAAGACGCTGATAATCGGATGATAAAATCAAAATAAAACTTTCAAATTTCATACACTTGGTTTTCATTGCTAAAACAAATAAGGGGAGGTTGAATTTGCACTCTTTTGATTATTAGGTTTAATTATTCTTAACTTAATATATTCCCTCTATTTATTGGCTCTTATCATTTAACCTAAAATCCAATCAATAAGCACGCAGCCCGACTCAGTTAATTTAAACCAGCTTGTTAAGTAAAATACTACTAACAAGTTATTTAACAACAAACTCAATTCAACTATTTAAATAATTAACTGAATGTTAATTATTTGAACATCCACTAAAAAGTTTACACGGTAAGGTAAATTACACGATTGACAATTTTATTGATTACACCAATTTCTCAATTTACCAATATAGTTTAATTTCATTGGCCATAAAATATAACTAACACGATAAAGCGTGAACTTCTAGGCCTCAGATATCAAGCAATGTATAATAATATAATTGACCATTATTATTATAATCATTTATATAATGTATCTGGGTAATAACCCCTAACATTTAACCCGATCAAGAATTACAATTACTATGGCTTAACACTTAGCTTTTAAGAATCATTTAACTAAACTAAGAACGAATCATACAACAATTGTCTCAATGATATAATTATTGAAACCAATATCTATCGACATTTCCAACAATCATCACCATCATCTAAGACGACATAAACGATACATTTATCAGACGCATAACGCTGCACTTGCTAGTGTTAATATAAAATAGGTTGAAAATACAACATTTTGATATATATTTTCTCTCAAATATTGTACATCATATCAAAATTGTTTGAGTTCAAAATTTAAAGTTTTACTCATCAAAATTTAAAGTTCAATCCATCTTTAAGATTGAGGAAATAATTAGGTAAAAAGTTGTTAGAAGCCGACGGATTTGTAGAGGACTATATAGAATTGGGTATAGGCTTGTAAAATAGCCAGAAAGTTCGATCTTGCTCAAAAGCTGATTCAATATAGTTAAAGAGTCTAAATTGTATGTGTATTTCTAATCTTTTTCTTATTTTATCATGAACATTTTCGAACAGAATTCCAATTTTTCGAATCGAACCTCGAACCTTCAAAATTTTCGAACAGAATTGAACTTCGAATTTTCTGCTACATTCAAGAATAACTAAAAGATAAAGAATATAAATGGACACATACAATATTTCTTCCTTTCCCTTTCCCTTTCCCCCGTTGATTCCATTAAAAAAGTACTGTAATAACTAAAATCCCATCAATCTGGGGATTGATTCAGTTGCCCCACTTACCCACTCCAAAAAAAAAAATCAAAGGAAACGAAATAGAGCAAATCGCACGGATGAAGGAGGAGTTACCATTAATTATGTGATATGCATTAAACATGCAACTATTTACTCCTATACGTTTTCCCTTTTTAGTTTACAAATTTGATCACATAAAAATGTCCATAATAAACAAAAATTATATATAAAAAAATTTGTTCAGATAAAAATATGTAGGGTCTTCATAAAATTATCCACCCACCCTCTCCATCCCCTAAATTTATATTTTTCCTATTATATTATCCAACCACCCTCTTCATCCCCTAAATTTATATTTTTCCTATTATTTTATTAATAATGAAGTGGTTAATAGAAAATCTGCTAAAGATTATATATGAAAAGCTAATCTCAAAAATAAAAAATTGACGTTTAAGAATATATTTTAGAGAAATTTTTAAAAAAACTAATATACATACTCTTACGGTCACAAATTCACCTACTCCACTAAATATACTTGTCTTGCATTTTACAAACACTTGTGCGAAGCTAAAAATCCGCGTTCATTTTGAAAATCTGTTAACGTGACCACGACTCATTCTACATTCACATTTCCTTTTATTTTTTATTGAACTCAAATTATTATAATTCCTCAAAATAGATCATATATACTTCTATCTACAAAGAGGCTGACCCTTAAATCTAATCTAATTTTCTCAGCATCTCTTATCTCAGGTATATTCTCCATTTTCTTGAATTTGTCTCATATTAATTGTTACAATATGTAATATTACAAGATTAGTGGTTTTATGTTCTTCTTGATTTTGACTTTTTTATCTTTAGCACATTATTATATATTTATATTGTGTGGCCTTACGAAATTTATTTTCGAATTTCGTAATGAATGAATTATCCATGCATGTTGCTTGTTATTCGAAAACATGAAACTATTGTAACCCTTTAAACTAATCTTATTGGTTGTCATGGATGAATATTTTCCTTAGGATTTCATCCTGGAAAATAGTTAGTGTGCATTATTGAAGGGGTTTTAGTTTTTAAATTTTTTGACACTTTATACCTCAATTTCAGGCCATTGTAGGATTTTTAGCGCATGTTATACTTAATGTGACATTTGTTGGTACATATGCTTACCATCATAACAAGTGTCATGTTTATTTTTATAAATTAGTTTGAAATGGAAATTGACATGATCATGATCTTAAACAAGTGTATAAGACAGTTTCACTATAATAGACGATCTAATCTCGGTTTGTAAAAGTTTGGACAATTTATTATATTTCTTGTGACACTATTTGTTACTTGTTACCATTTCTTGGTGTGATTTGAACTTGAGGAAATTATAGTTTAGTGACGAAATTATAGTTTAGTGACGAAATTATTTGCAGTTGATATGGCGGAAACTGCATTCACCCCTGCTATTGAAGGAATGAAACATGTCAAGTCGGAAAAGGGGGAGCTGCAGACTAAGCCTTTCTTGGATGTGTGCAAAGTAATCTTGCCAATTCTGGGTTAGTTTTTATTAATCAGATAGAATTTGTCACTTATTCGAATCTATGCATCGTCAAATTCGCTTCCTAACATGACACTTTGGATGTAGTTGCTAAACCATATTAGCTTGAATTTGAAATGCTAACTTTCCCTTTTTCCATTTGTTATCAGATAAATTTGGGGCTGCAATGACTATGGTGAAAAGTGATATCAATGGGAACATAACAGTAAGATGTGTTTCCTCGTTCCTGTAGTTATACCTCGAATAGTTTTCACTCGAGTGTCACTTTTGTTCCTCTAACTGACTAGAATGTTACGGAGTATATTCGTATGTTGAAATACACTGGGAAAATGAATGCAAATTGGAGAAACAATTTGATTATCATGTTGTTATGTTAAACTATCTAATTCCTTGTAGGACAGTAAGAGAGTGTAAAACATAACAACTTTTATGCTCTGTATAAAGATCATTACCATCTTGAAGCATGTCGTTACAGAACTCATTGCTATCAATATTCATTAGACTAATCTTACAATAAATCATATGTGCAGAGGCTGGAAACTAAGTATGAATCCAACCAAACTAGGTTCAATTACTTATTCAACCTGGTTCAAGCGGAAGTAGAGACAAAAACATGCAAGTCATCATCAAGTTGTACAAATGGTCTCCTTTGGTTGACAAGGTAATGTTTATCGTCATATCTATTTATGGTCTATCAGAGTAATTATTTTCTTAGTTTCTCCATTGATTGAAAATATCTATGTTTTCTACATCAGAGCAATGGACTTCTTGGTGGAGTTATTTCGTAATTTAGGTGAGCACAAAGACTGGAGCGTTGTGCAAGCTTCCAATGATTCATATGGAAAGACATTGAAGAAATATCATGGCTGGCTTGCTAGTTCAAGTTTCACGGTATATTAGTAATATTACTATCCTCTATTGTTAAAAAATGCATTCTGGTTGATCACCTATGTTTCTTTTAAATAACTTTCTTCTTTTTGAAATGAAGGTTGGCATGAAACTTGCACCAGACAGGAAAAAATTCATGGAAGTGCTGGGTAGCAGTGAGACAATATATGGTGACATAGAGAAGTTCTACACAACATTTACACCAATTCTTGCTGACATTCACAAGTTTTTGGTAAGATACTCTATTATGCTCTGCTAAAAACAAAATACTGAGAGAACTTGACCATTTCCTTATTCACCAACACTAAAAGCAAAATGAGTATCAATAAGATGTCCGTAAGTCTACAAAAGATTGTGAATTGGATATCTTATTCTGTTTTTAACAGGCAGTACATCTGTTCTCCACTCGTTCGTTAGCTGGTTTCATCCGCCCAATAGTCTTTTTTTCAGCCTCTTTCGGCTTCTAGACAATCTCAATTAGTTAAAACTAACCACTAGGCCATGCAATATATCTTAGTCTATCTCTCTCAATGGTGACCTCTTTACCATAATCATAGTTAGCGAGCGAAAGAAGTAACAAAGTAAGGTTATTGGTGAACAAGTGAGACTACTTTTTTTCAAGAAATGGAGTTCTCAAGTTTCTATCTTCTAGTATAAGTATTTTTTCACAGTGATTACAATCCAACCACGTCGCTAACTGTTACTTGTACAAGTTCTCTTTGAAAGTAAAAAAGGGTTTATTGTTTGCAGGCTAGTGTGGGCATGGACAACATGAAAGCTTCATGATGACTCCAGCTATGCCATTTCTCCTGTTATTGCTTGATTGTTATCATTGGTTTCGATTCTTATTGTTTTCTTTGCTTTTTTGGACAAATCTTGTTCCTATCTCATATATCTCTTACCTTGATCAGCTAATGCTTGTTCTTTAGACATCTCCAGTGTATTAATCTATTTTATTAGTTTGATTTTTTTCCTGGCAATTTATATATTTTCATATTATGAAGTATATCCTCTAATTTGGAAGTTCAAGTAATCATATGCTATCTTAATTATAATTATAATTTTTTTAATTTCTAGGTAATATGCGCTATCTAAGTGTGCCATTAAGTGATACCATAGCGCATAAAATGATATCTAAGTTGAAACATAGAGTAGTGATGAGTATAAATGATAAAAGTTTAACTGTGATGATAGATTTAATTTCCTATACCTATGTCCTCACAGTGTTCTCTTTGAGCATAATTCAGTAGCCTCAAACAATAAGCTAGATGTTGCTTTTCCAGTACACATAAATGGTTACATTCAAAGTATTACGGAGTACTAGACCAATTAGGTATCATGTAATTCAATGTATGTATGTAGAATTTAATCTTGCAAATTATGGTTGTGACCATTTAAACAAAGTAACACAAATGTTCAACGCCCAGTTTTTATTATGTGGGTATTGATACGACGCCACGGCTCGAATTATACCTGGCCTAATTACCGAAAAGACGTCGGCACTTTGCATTGCATTCTGTTTATCGAATCAGCTTCCAATCTTATCACACATGTTCGACGGGTTTATGTCTCCTTAACAAACTGGCCGGGCTACCAAGTTAAAGGATTAGTGAGATTTGAACTTTGGACTCAAGATAAAAAGACACAAACTATTAAACTAACTTATCATTAAGCCGATATACGTTATACTTCACAAACTAATCATAGGCTCTCGAGATCATAAGTTATTTTGCATATGATAATTTGAAATATTAATATCGATAAAGTTTGAATTAAATAATATATTGTTAAACGTAATAATGTAGCCTATATAACAAAGCATGGAAGATTGTATGTAAAATTTTTAATTTACTTAAACGTATTATTATACAATTTGTTTAATGTTACATTTTAGTATAATTATATTAACATATTATTATTTAAATAATAAGTCTTCACTATTTAAATAATATATTGATGCATCTAATGCTTCTATTCATATATTATTAAATACTATGTAAATATCTCATACTCTATCCATATACATTGAAGAATATTCAATATTAAATAACAACTTTTATCATTTAATTAAAAGAACTAGAATACAATATTATTACTTTGTAATATTATCATGAATATTTCTTTTAATAATATATTATTTGACACAAAATAACATTTATATATTAATGAATCTTATGTTGTTATTCATTTACTATACAATACTAGTCAACTCTCTGATTTAAAATAAAATCATTTCAATTATTTCAAGGATAATATATTAAATAAAGATAATATATTAAATAAATACCAAATTTAGTTATCTATCAATATCTTGAAATAGTTTTAATTAAAATATATTTTATTATTCAAGGATAATATATTATTGAGTCTTATGGCTTTTTATTTATATATATTTGAAACTAAATAATTTATTTATTATTATACACATATTAACAAATCATCAACTCTAGACGTATTGGCTTGGGGCCTTTACACTTCTAACATACATTTCAAAGTTCCAAGACCACTACAATATTTATTTGGGCGCTAATATGTCAAAACCTTTGGGCCAAACTAATAAAGCGGGTCACCATGACCAACGGGGTGGCCTCGGCTCGAATCAGCACGGCCGAATACCCACCAAATTTGGGCATTAATGCATACCAATCTTTCGCATTTCCATCCGTCTCTACTCTTAACGGACCGGGGCCGTCCGTGGGGCCGAATAGATGGGTCAGGCTCCCCGACGCCCGCCAAAGCCCAATCCGCGACACCACTAGCCGGTATCTGGGTAACTTTTATAAACTTCTTAGCCGGATATTTTAGCATTTTAAGTCGAACTCACAAGTCTCACATTATCGAATACACCATTTAGAACAAAGACCCACATATTACGATTTTGATAAGATTGGATCATAGGAATTATTGATAAAGATATCACCGACCAGTGGACAAACTAGGAACAAAATTTCAGATTAAAGCAAATAAAAATCTATTTTCTTATAAAATAAATTTTTAACTTTATTCATAAAAGAATTTCAAATTTTCGGTGAACTGAATAATATAAAGAGCTAATGACACTAACCAACACTCAACTTTCATGTCATTCACCATTCTATCACTCAACTTTTAAAGTGTCTCATTCAATCACTCAACTTCTAATAATTGATAAATTTGGTCCGACCGTCAAATTAGTCGTCCAAATGAATAGAAAACATCGATCGCTAGAATTTTAGTCAGAACAAAATATTAATTATTAAAATTAAACAAAACATACCCCCACCTACTTACTCAACCCCTGGCAGACCATCAGAATTCACTCACCACCGTAGTTCACTTTACCAAAGTCAACACTAATTATCTCTATCATTAATTATCAGAATGTAAAACCACAATAAATTAAAACTGAGTTATTTAAATTCATGAATAAGAACAAAAGCTCAATGAATAAAAAAAATCCAATCTTTGATAGTTCGATACGGATTAGAGCTAAAATATTCCAACTCAAAACGATTACCATGTCCTTTCTCTCCATATCTCCTCGACCACCCCACCGTTAACAAAACGTTTTTTTTGCATTTCTCCTAATCAAATCAACCCAATTTCAGGCTTCCATATTTTGATTTCGCTTGGGATTAGTTGATGGTGTCAAGTCAAGTGTCAGGTCAGTCATGTGGTCACCTTATGTTCATAGGTGGTTGTCATAGGCGAGAAGGGCTTTAATGGCGGTGGGGCGTGTTCGCGACATTCTCGCTTTGTTCGAGGTATGAGGGTTAGAGGTTTGTGCGTTGCCTGAGGTATGGCTACCAGGTTCATGTGTGGGGTATTTATATTATTAATTTAACAAAGAACTGAGAGAATTCAAGAAGTCTGCATAAATTTAGGTGGGTCTGGGTTCTGATTTTGATTTTGTGATTTGTCTCTATACTGAGGGGCGGAAAACGTGTGTTGGTTTTAGTGGTGGAAACTGAACATCAAAGTGGTACTGAGGAAGTTAAGGATGGGGTATGTTTTATTTTATTTTGTAATTAATATTTTTATTTTTTTAATGTTTTGACTAAAATAATTTCTACAAATGTTGTTTTAACATCCATTTAGACTAATACTGACGGTGGACCAAAGCGAACCGGAATCGGGGTTCAGAGTTGTCCTGGCCGACCTCGGGTCCAAAAATCCAACCCAACCACCCGATCCGTCCGAAACCCACATCGACCAACTGAAAGTGATCCGGTCCAGGAACCCGACACCGGATCCGGTATGATTATTTTCGAATTGTTCTTTAATTTTTTGTGGTATTATTTTCGAAATATTGTTTAATTTTTGTGTTATTATTTTTGAATTGTGCTTTATTTTTTTTTTAATTTTTTTTTTATGTTTTCAATTTTTAATTAGGAATTTGTAATAATTCACTTTTTAATTAGTTTAATTCATGTAAAAATATGTATGATTTGTTGATTTTAAATATTTTGATTTTGTAAATATGTGTTCACCTTTAATTAGTTTCCAGATACCCGGTTTCTGCTTTTGGATACCTCCGATCTTATCTGGACCGGTTCTGGATAAACCGGTAACCGACCGGTTTTTACCGGTTCCGGTCCGATCCGAATTTTTGGACCGAAATGAGTTTCGGTTCCCCGACGGACCAAACCGACTTCGATCCGTCCCGGTTGTTTAAAATCTATCCGAACTGACTGTATCAACACTAATTGACGCCAATTTGACGGTTCAACCAAATTTGTCAATTATTGAAATTTGAGTAATTGAATGGTAATTTTAAAGCTTGAGCGACGGAATAGTAACATGAAAGTTGAGTGATGGTTGAGCTATTAGCCCTAATATAAAATGTCAAAATGTTCAACAATTTAAAGATAAATATATGATTTTTTAAAAATTAGGACATAATAATATCTGAGTCGTCCTCGCGAATGTTTTTCCCCTCGATTCTACATGCTCAGACAACATATTCAATCCCATAATAATTCTATCAATACTGTAAAAAAAAAATATCAAAATATGATATTTTCATTCCATTTTTTCAAAATAAATAAATATTATAATCAAAAAAGATAGAGTTTATTTTTTTTTATATAATTACTTGATCAGATTAATGTACAAAAACTTAAGAATTACATGATGTTTGTGAAATATGGAAAAGAGTGTCCCTAGATCTATTACAAAAGTCCCGTAGGGATGGAAAATTAGATCTTAGAGGAAAACTTGATGTATTAAGTTCGATACATTTGCTAGTGAACTGAACTTCAAAAGGATGGAGGTGTCTTCATGTATTGAGTTGATAACGATAGAGTTTATAGAATTATAGATGTAGATACAACAAAGAGAGAGATTGATAATATCTGCCCAAAGTTGGGAAAAAAGTTCTCTGGGGAAAACCCACCCACTAAGAAACCAAAAGCAGTGCACTTGAAGAAATTTCTTCAGCGCTAAGATTTCTTCAGGCGGCGACTCCACTTGTCCCTATTCAAGTATCCTGATCTCAAAGAGCACTGCGCCGCCTCCAACTTCAAGTACTACCACCGCCTTCAAAATCAAGCACCACCACAACCACTGAAAAGATTTCCAAATTCATCTTTGTCTTTTAACGCAAATTGCTCAAATAGTCGATTAGGATTGAAAGTCAATGATGATAAGGATGAACGTCTTTGTCGACATAGATTTAATAAAGCAATCATGTCAGATTGCCAAATATCGTGTTAGTAATATTCGTGATCATGCTCAACTTCAAGGTTTTATTCAATAGTATAAAAGACTATTGGAACAAGGATGCTCAAATAAATATGATGGAGATTGATTCAGAAGTTTTGAACTCTTCTGGAAATATTTTTAAATGCTTCAAATTTTCTGTTGGATCTTCAAACTCCCTTAAACGAAAAAGAGTAAATCAAAAAATAAATTATCCCTCATTTTTTGAAGATCTTAATTGTCCTAAGAGTAAAAGACAGAAAAGTATAGAACAATATATGGTTGTATCAGATAATAGACCACTTCAACCTATAAACTTAATTTTGACGGATGTCGGACACGCCGATATGAGCGATAAGCACTCCTACCGACTTGGGGGATTTCTAGAGATGTCAAGGAGCTTCATGCAGAACCTAAGTTTCAAATCCCTTTTGACAATTCATAAAATTATGGCAAATCATCATTTAGCTCAAAATCGTGTGAAAACTGAGGCTATAATTTTGTCGAATCCCCAAGACGTGTATACTATGGATATAGATACAATTAACGAATCGGGCATGGTCATGACTCTAATGGGATTCTTCTGGATGTTGAAAGAGCTCCTCCCCGAAAGTCTTCGAATTACATGTCTAAACCTCTTCGATAATCTTTAAATTCAAAATCTATGGCGAAAAAATTTCTCTCTCTCTCAAGATGAAAACAAAACTCACTTTGAAGAACTCCAACGTTAAAGATTAATAACGTGAATGATCCCGATAGTTGTCGTGTTAGATTCATGGGAGGGTGCACTGACGGAGGTTTTCCATTTGATCCAAGATTAGGACCGAATGCCGTGAAAGGTCAAAATTTCCTTTTTTTTTCGCTTAGTTATCCTCAAGTGAAGATGTTTGGAAGATACTCATTTTCTTTTGCAACAACGACAATAGGAGGTTAGGAAGATTTATCAAATCAATTCCAAAGGGATTTCAGTTGAGTTGTCTTAAATTTGATGATTTTTTACCGCTTTTTCTTATATACTACTTCAAATATTATTTCATTATAGTTACTCTCAGGTCTCCTCGATTTGTATAATCTAGAATTTAAATTTGACGGATCTTCTCCTTACTAGTATTTCCTTTTAATGATACTATTCAATGGGATTTATATCGACATTGCAAAAAATATTCACATCCGACAAGTGACTAGAGCCTGTGAGCTTCTCTTTGCCTATGTCAAACCTCTACTTACTAAGCTACTTAATACCTTACATAATCGATCCACAATCGCATTGAAATATATTTTCTCTATCAAGCGTTGACAATGACCAAAGTTAACCTCAGCTTTCTCTTTCCGTCTCTACGCCTCCAAATTCTTCTTTTTTAAAGGAAGTTTAATCGTTCTATTACAAGGTTGGGAGGCCCTTGGCCGATTTTATCAGAATCGACGGACGTGTCCTAGTTAGCGGTACTCTCAGAGAGAGACCCCAACCGACACGAAACCTAAGCAACCTTGCAATATTTCAACAAAGTATCATGACTACATCTGATCTCGAACCCGCGATCGCCTGGGATGTTCCACCCCAATTATCTCTAAGTTACCTCATTGATTGCGCTGGGCTACCGTTTTCAGTTCTTTGGATCCGCAGGAAACTTACATCTATCATAGAGGATTTTACTCGCACGTATATCATGTTTGCCAATTGTAGTTTATTTTTTATTTTTATTTTTTTATAATATACATGTTTTTGCTAAAACTGCATGCTGATTATCTTATCGGGCCGTATGTGCACGGTTGTAATATATATGAACTGTTTGTTTGATATTAATGCAAATAATTAAAAAAAAAATATCTAACCAAACTATCACCATGAGTAATGCTACTACAATTTACATTTTCACTCCACTTTAATATTAATATTATAATTTAATTAAAATTATTGGTTAATTAAGAAGATGAAACATATAGTAGTGATAGGTGGAAATAATAGAAGTTAAACTATGATAATGATTTAATTTCCTATTCCTATGACCTAATAATGTTTTTTTTAATTTGTTAATGAGGTTGAATATTTATATTGTTATAATATTTATGTTTATACAAATATTCCTTATCTTTTAGTATACATAATTTATCTTGAATTTTCAAGATTTTGTATATTTTTTAAATGTTTTCCAAACATATTTTATTTTTATTATTATGAAACTATGTTTGAAAATGAAACTTTAAATGATGCTTGTACACATGTTTCTTTTAAATCGAAATTGTTATATCCCCAGAAAACAATAACTATTAGAGATATTATTAAATATCGCTTATATTATTGTATTAAATATATTAATGTGATTTGATATTATTAAGGATTTCCGCGTGAATTATAAGAAAGATATTATCGCATACCTGTAATACTGATTGCCAGATCGACAGTAGTATCAGATCAATTAATGCCAGATATTTGGTCAGCGCTTTTAAATATACTCCTAACGTAAATTTCCTCGAGCGAATGAGTGAGGAATATATTGTTGCCCCTTTTAAATATACTCCTATACCCACTGAATCACTCTCTTCCATTTTACTCTCAAAAAATTCTGCATTCTTCACCAGGAACAGGTACTAACTTTTTATTTTCATTTATTTATTTTAATTTACATAATTATGTTTAAATTCTAAATTCAATTTTCTCCCTATTACATCAATACTTTGAATATACTGAGTAATAAAAAAAATTAAAAATTAAAATAAAACTACAGGCCTTTATTTTATTTACTTTAAAAATGATTTTTTTAATAAAAAATGATTCTTTTTAATTAAAAAATGAGTATTTTAAATAAAAAACGAGTCTTTTAAATAAAAATGAGTCTTTTTTAATAAAATGAGTCTTTTTAATAAAAATGATTTTACAAAATGATTTTTTAAAATAAAAATGTTTTTTTTAAATAAAAATTGATTCTTTTAATTGGTTTGTGTTGTTTTGTGCAGATGGGTACTAGTGAAGCTTTGTTTGAGAATTCAAGAGAAGATGAAATTGTTGATTCTGAAGTGAAGAATATAAAGGAAGATGTAGATGAAGTGTGCAACAAAGTTAATCAGGTGGGGTTTTCAAATATTCTTGGAAAAATTGAATCTTGTTGTATTGTTTAATTGTGTTAGTAATTTTTTTAATTGATTCAGATTTTGTTAATTTTTATTATTATTATAGAGGTTGAATGTATAGATTTGAAGCACCTTGTTAATTAATTGTGACAATGTTGTGAATATGGTTTATGGGTTTTGTGAGATACGACATACTCCCTTCAATTTAATTGACGTTTTCAGTTTTCATTCGAGATGAAGCTTTAAATTTTATATTGTTGGTTTGGGGTTTTTTTATATAATATTTTCACTATATTATTTCTTTGTAATTTATCATAATGTAGTTAAAAATTTATTCACGGTTAAAGAGGTAGATTCACCTCGGAAACCGAAAATGTCAATTAAAATTAATTAGTCGGAGTATATTGCAATATGGTATGTTACTCCTATTCGCTGTATGATGTGGTTGTAGACGTAGGTGAAACGTGCACCAAGGTTGATCAGGTAGGGTCCAAAGGTTCTTGGTAAAAAATGAAATTTGTTGTCTTGTTTAATTGTCGTTAAATTATTTGTCGCCTTCATTCGGATTTAGTGAAATTTGATTACCAATTGGAGAGGTTGAATGTATAGCTTTAAAACACCTTGTTAATTACATGAGGAGATCTTGTGAATATGGTTTATTAGGTTCAGTAAGATGTACGTAACATATTTTGCAAAACCGAATGTTAATTATTGGGGTAATATTGTGACTGAGTTTACTAGGTTTGTGAGATCTAACATTTTTTACAATATGAAATGTAATTATGTGTTGTCTAGTTTTTGAAGTTCCGTACTCTGACTACTCGATTTGATTTATGATGTTGAAATTCTATTATGTAGCTTGAGCTTACGATGAATGAGGTTGAACAGTTCTACTCTGTGGCAAATAAAAAGCATAGAAACACCCTGAAAGCAAGTTCATTGTGGAAGGATAAAGAAAAGGAGAAACAAAGTGCAAGTTTCAAAACACGGCAGCAGGACTCAATTTGTTTAGAGACAGATGCCTCGAAAAGAATGCAAGCACTTACAAGCGAATTCTCGGAGATTCTGAGTGATGTATTAAAATATCCCGTGCATAAATTTTGAATTCTCTGAGTTTACGTCTACATTAATTACCGTCTTTTTTGCCAACCATTCTTTCTTCCACTGATTTTGGAAAAAATTTAATTCATTGCAATACTCCCATATTCTTTCTAATCAATGAAACCATTACTGGACATGAATACCTATTAATATGATTAAATTGGGTTATTGTTCTTTATGTACTTTTACTGCTTTTATCAACTCTGTTCATGACAGCTGAAGAACTTAGTATATTTCACTTCAATTCTTCTCATTTGTAACATTGAACATTTTGGTTTACAGATCACGCAACACAAATGGGCAGGTCCATTTCTGCAACCTGTTGATGTTGTGGGCCTTGAGCTAGATGATTACTACGAGGTACGACTTTGCTATAGTAAATACTCAATCGTAGATAACAAGACAAAAGTGATTTAAAGACACAACCACACTTAGTTGAGCTCTTGTCAAAACAAAGAACAGTCTTTTACTTTATATAGTTATACATAAAATGTAACTGTTGAGACGAATGAGCATGTATGATGAAGGATTGTTAGGAATTAAATGATTCAATAAAAGGTGATGTAGCACCCATGCAAGGCTAGGTAGGGGGAGGGAGAAACTTTTATCCATGTCAAACCTATATGCATGTATGCTCATTGGTCTTTGGCCTACAGATGTTTGACCAATGTAAGCTGTTCATGATCAAGGTATCAGCCCTGGAATTTATAGAGACGAAACCCTTAAACCAGATTCATTTTTCATTTAAGACACATGAGGCAATTATTGATCTTGAGTGGCATTATGTTTTCTTATTTCATACAAATGGAGAAGTATGTAAAATGAGTTAGTTTGGTGGTAGGAAGTGTATAAGATTGTTGAAAAAAGTGTTTTGTCTTTCCTTAACATACAAGTTCATTGCAGTTACTCTATTTATTGTATGGGCTTGGTTGTCTGGTTCCGAAGTCTTGTCCTATGTGATTCTATTTTCTATCCCTATCTCTTTGTAGCTGATGTAGTTGGTATATCCTTATTACCATGTGTTTCGAGCTATGCCTATGAATACCATCCCTTCTTTTCTACTTGATGGCTAGGTTATTGAGAAGCCCATGGATATTGGCACTATAAAAGCAAAAATGGAAGCCAAGGATGGTAGTGGATATAAAAATGTCCGTGAGATTTGTTCAGATGTGAGATTGGTATTCAAAAATGCAATAAAATATAATGATGAGAAGGATGATGTTCATGTGATGGCTCAAACCTTGTTGAAGAGATTTGAGGAGAAGTGGCTGAAACTTTTACCAAAAGTTGATGAAGAGGTAAAGTCAAAGTAATTTATATGTATTGTGGGTTCTAAACTATCATCTACTCTGGCTTGTTTTTCAATTCACATAACACATCTCTCTGTGTTTGGTTGCTTATTTGAGAGAGTTCTCCCTTGTAGATAAATTAGAATTTTAAGCATTTTTATAAAGTCTGAGACTACTATTTTGTTCTTCCAGTTTTTTTCATGAATTCCTAATATGACACTCCATCCTATTTTAATTGGGGCATTTGCCTATTTTTTCCAATATACAGAATTATGTCTTATTTGGGCTAAATATCACTAGATGCTGTCTGCAATGCAGTTTTATATTTCGCCAGAATTTAAGTCTTCTAAATGAATTTGGATTTTTGATGTAGTAAAGTGTGTGCCCTGTTTAACCCGTACTGATTACGAATCCAATTACACCATAAAATATTCTAGTAATTTTAGGAAAAATTTATGAGCCCGTCAAATCGTCCACACCAACAGAGCTTTGGATCACCCATCCCATGAAAGAAAATACTTCATCCGGGTGCATTGACACGAAGAAATGAAAGAAAAAGGTCAACTATTTCTTAATCAAGTTACCCTACAGTTGGGTAATAGAGAGTTCTTCCATATTCATAACATACGGATTTACAAGTAGGTCTATAAGTTCCTGGACTACCTCCCTTGAGTCACTTGGTCTGAGGGTGAACCTATTTGTATTCTAGATTACTGAATATTCCTTAGCCAAGATTGTGCTTGCTTTTGCAATCTGATTAGAGCTAACTTTATATTTACTTACAGGAAAGAAGGCAAAGAGAAGAGGAAAAAAAGGCTCAGCTTGATATTCAGCTTGCGGAAGAGGCTGCTCATGCAAAAAAGGTCAGAGAGCTGAGAGTAGAGGTACTGCTACAATTTCAGACCGTTTCTAGTTCCATTCTTTGCAATTCTTTTCCAAGTCAGTATGTGTGAAAAGGGAACTTGTTATACCAGCTTCTAGTGTTGTTGAATGCTCTTGATAAGTTGTGTTGAATTTTTTCCAGCTTGATGCAGTTGATAGGAATCTTGATCAACTCAGAGATATGGCTTTCCAAAAATGCAGGTCAGTCCCACAATAAAGAACATTTAAAATTTTATGAGAAGTAACAGGAAAACGATAGCTAAATCTTCATGCAGTGAGCTATGGTGCTGTAGCGACAAATAGCGAAATATGCACTCTAACGCAGACAGGGCACATTACATGCACCTGGATCACGTCAACACCTTTGTAATGACCAAACTAGTGCTACTCGAGACCAAAACTGAGTTAACTTGTTAAGAAAATAGTAGAAAAGAAAAGGATTCTTCATATTATAGCATCTGAAGTCATCTAAATGCATGTGTTTTATGAATCTTCAATCCTCTGTTGAAGTGAGTTATTGTATATACAGTAAATCTCCGAAATGTGCAACAGATTTAGGAGATTACATCACAAACAATTATTTTATCCTAGATGTTAGAAAAGATCATGAGAATTTTTTTTTTCTTCAGAAAAGTGTCTGTAGATGAGAAGAAAAGACTTGCTAATGCTCTCGGCCGCTTGACACCAGAGGAACTCGGCCATGCCCTAGAGATTGTTTCCCAGGATTATCCTACTTTCGAGACATCTGGAGAGGAAGTGGAGCTTGGGTTGGATAATCTGGTAGGCTGAACTTTACGTCAGAAAATCTCGTTCTTCTGTTATATATGCTTCGGTTTTCTGCCTTCAGGTTCCAAGTCTGCATGTGCTGACTTGCTGTTGTAACCTCTTTCCCTGTACAGAGCCATTCCACATTGTGGAAGTTAAAGCTTTTTGCCAAAGAGACTCTCTTGCAGCGTGAAAAGAGCAATGCAAGTCTTCAGAGGAACAAGAATACCAATGTTAACTGTAACAATCAGAACGGCAACACTAACAAAAGGAGAAGATCTGATACTGAAATGAAGACTTTCCGGAAGAGAAGTAGAAAGCCCTCCAACTGAAAGAAGGTTCGTGCTCTGAAGGATGTATAGCCAGCCGTGTAGGACGTATGCTATCAGATCTAGTCTTTCTTTTGTAGGTCCTAAATTTTTTGGCAAATAAATAGCATGCACGAGTGATACTACTTACATGTTTACACTAATTGTTTCTTGGATCCTCTCTCAACTAACTTTTTTTGTGGTGCTTTTAGAAATGATTTTATGTGTCTTTTTGTGCTTCCTTAATTTGGGTTTTAAACAACTTATACTGAACTGACTACTCTCTGTAACACCCAGTTAAGATGGGTATATATGTAAGTGTGAAACCGTCATACTAATTATGTCCCCTCGAGGTCCCTGTCCTAAGATACACGAAGGAGTTAATTGCGGGATGTGTCTCAGTTGATGAGGGGATTAGAGCTTTTCTTTTAACCACTTCAATACAAGGTCGCTCCTTATGAGAATTGAACCCACACTACATGAAGAGGTGCGTGTGTTGGTACTTAGCATTCTTGTTCTTGAGTTATGCCCTGGTGGCTTAAGATGGGTATATATGATAGTACTGATGATCGGCTTGAATGTTTTGAGGTCTAGATATTATATACGACATCCTTCAACATTTTCTTCTCATTTCAAAGATCCACAACAAACAAGCAAACATTTGTACAAACATGCATTATTATTGCTAGACCAAGTAAGATACTGTTTTCACTCCGAAAAGATTGTTAGATGGAGAGATGTTTTAATGCATTTTACTACTCGTATATGAATCTTGACAATCATTTTGGGATGGGGAGAGTAATAAATTTGGAACAAGTGAAAGAGGTTTCTCCTTCCGGATTGGCACCGAGTATGCTTCCTTCATGTCAAGTTGTGTATGATGAAACTCACCACCATTTCTGTTTCCTGCAACTGACCACTCAAAGCTACTAACTAAAGCAGCAACAATCAAGTGAACTTGCTTTGCAGCAAATGGAAAGCCAGGGCACATTCTTCTTCCAGCTCCAAATGGTAGATACCCATAATCTTGCCCTTTGAAATCTACATTGGTATCAAGAAACCTTTCAGGCTTGAATGCCACAGCATCTTGCCCCCATATATTTTTGTCATGTCCCATTCCCCATACATTGACAATCACCAAAGAATCTTTAGGGATTGTGTATCCCATTACTTGGCATGTCTCTTGAGCACAATGAGGCAGAAATCCAATTGGAGGATGCAATCTTAAGGTCTCTTTTATGCAAGCATTCAAGTATGGGAGTTCAAGAATGGCTCCTTCTGATAATGTGACAGTTGAAAGCTCTTGGCGGACTTTCTTCATGGCTTCTTCATTCTTGATGAGCTCGGCTACCGCCCACTCGACTGTTGTTGGTATGTTTCCAGTTGCTGCTGGAAACACTTCCTGTGAACAATTATAGAATTTAGTTTTAAAATAACAAAAATGCATATGAAATTATAAAATTATAATAGAAAAACATTTAAGAATAAAACCAAAGATTTATAGTGGTGATGGAAACTCTTCTATTTTCCTTCTTTTTATCTGCCTCAGTAATTGCGGAGCATAGAACCATATACCGGAGTACATTACATCTTCATCTTTTTCTGTGAAATGCCTAAAAAATACATCTATTATTTAGTTTGACCAGATTCAGGAGAGTAATAGAGTATTCAAATAGTAGTACTCGGAGTCAAGACTTGACTGGTTACATAATTTCAATAAGTATTGTGGTTGAAGTCATCATGATGATTGAATCCAAATGATTTTATAATCTAACGTTAGAATAAAATAAAGATAAGATAATTATTTCACAACTAAATTTAAAAAACATAGATAAATGAGTAAGTATGATGCTAATAATTTAAAACATAGATAAATGAGTAAGTATGGTGCTTACAAAATTGTTGTAATGTTATTATTGGATATCATTTCTATAATTTTCTTTGATCGAGATTGAAGGTAAATATTTGAAGAAACTTGTTTGCCATACCATATAATGAATATGACTCCAATAGCAAAACAGAATAACAATACATAATAGTACTAAATCAATTTATTGACAAAAAAAACTACGATTTTATGAACTAATTGGTTATATATAATTATATATAGTGTGAAATGCCAAAAGCATATGCTTGATTTGAAGATCAGACCACCCATTTGCAAGCATGAAATGCAAGAAATCTCCATGTTTTGTAGCACCATCATTATTGGTACTTTCTCCTCTTCTTCTAGTCTGGATGATATCCTCCCACACCTTGTACAACCTATCAATGCATCCCTTAGTCCTCCTCCTTGCACCCTGAACATCAAACCCCTCAAAAACAGGAAAGAAATCAGCCAAAATTGGAGTGGTCCCTGATTCCATCAATCCCCATATAGTCTTCTTCACTTCACTACTCTTTTTTTCCCCATCATCATCTAAGTTCACCATATTCTTTGAAAAACAAATATTCCCAAGTGTATTATAAACCATAGTAAACACAACATCTCTAATATTAACCATTTGTCCTAATCTTTCCCTCTTCAAGAAATGTAACATTTCAGCTACCTTTGCCTCCCTCATTTTAACATAATCATCCATCGCTTTGCTCGAAAACAAGTCATTCCATTGGTCCCTAATGGCCTTCCAGCTATGGCTATTTCTCTCCGTTGACCAAAGGAGAGAAAACCTTTGAAGCTCACCGGCTTCTATAGGCGTTGCCTTCGCTATATATCGCCCGGAGAGATGACGATCATGGGTGTTGAGGATTGCATGAGCTGCCTCAGGGGAGGATGCTAAGATAACTAGGCGAGACCCTAGCTTGAGTGAAAGGAGAGGGCCATAAATCTTGGATAAATTTGCCACTGTTTGTGGTGGTGGAATATTTATTATCACACTCATTAGTACATGGGGTATGTTCCCTACTATAGGCCAGCGCCATGGCCCTGGCGGCAGATTTTCGCCACCGCGTGACGGTACCCAAAAATAATTGATGATGAGGTATACAAAGAAGGGTAAGAGTAGGATTAGAATAAGTGAATATAATGTGTTAGTAATATCCATAACTTCTTGGAAAGTAAAGCAGGTTTGGAAGATATTGAAGAGGGAGAACTAGCTTTTGATAGAAATGATGAATAAATATAGTGTATCATTCAAAATTTAAAACTTGACCATAAACACACATACTAATGCATTACATACATAAAAACGAGAGGGACTAAGATTAAAGCACACCAAAACAATGTTAAAAATGTATGAAATGACTATTTTGCCCTTGATGAAACTTCCTCAAACACTACCCTTACAAATAAGGGGGCTAAAATAGTCATTTCACTCACATTTTTTGCACTGTTTCAGGTGTGCTCATGGAACACTGACTTATAGACCTATAATCAAGATTATGTCACGGGTTTGATTTATGCGATGCATAAACACCTACAAGTGTGTCATTGATTCAGTCTTTACTATATGTATAATAATAAATATAATGTGCAATTGGGCATATTATACAACAAGTGTGACATTAATTTAATCCTAGCCATCTTTTAATAAGTTCAGTATAATTGTAATCTTACCTTCAAGAGTGGTTAAGTTGGTAAAATATTAGGTGATTTTGTGATTGTAAGGTTATGAGTTAGATTTTCTCTATCAACACTTTTTGGTCGAGCCTGTCAAATGGGGCTTGTCTAGTATGGTTTGCAGGCTATTACGTCAGCCCGAGGTCTATCATTATCACCGACGATCTGAGTAGCTGCTATGGATCCCTGTTACAAAAGTATAATGATAATCTTCAATTATATTTTATTATTAACATAATAATTTTTATTCGAATCAATGTTATGTATTATTATAAACCACCAAGTTGGATAATAATTTCCACCATTAAAAATCAAAGTTAAAAGAATTTTTTTAAGATAGAATGAGTACTAATCTTCATCTATCGATAAATAAAGATGGTAAAAATTATTGTCCGTTCCTATGCTAATCTTTGTTAGGTGACAGTGTGACTTGTTGTAAATTTGTAATGAATATAGTACATTAATAACAATACATTCTGATATATAGAGTATTTTCGGCTAAGGTCCATGAAGTTGGGCCCCCAAATGAAAAAGGTCTCGAGGAAGTAATAGCTCTCCATATGGTGACAAGTGTCATGATCAAGGAGAAAGTTGGTATTATGACTCCCTTGCACTTGCCTATAAATACCTCACTCATAGTATATATATTCTTTAACTACAATTTACTATTTTACAGTACAATCACTTATATACAAACACATTGTATTTATCAAATGGCCCCTCGCCTTTGGACTCATAGGACCCAGTTATTCTAGCGGATTGCATTTATCAAGTGGCGCCGTCTGAAAGGATTGAAAGAACAAGCATGAATAATACAAACGTGTCTGTTCATGATTCACAACAAAACAACCCGCTCAATGAACAACGGCGACCTCGCATTCAAAGCAGATAAGCCGAGGTTGAGATAAAGGCGGGTCAATGAGCAATTAAACAGTAGTAGGAAAGTGACAATGCGCTATCTAGTTATACACATGTAACACCGCATACGGTGCATCTTCCGAGTACGAAAGTCTGGGCCGGGGCTAACTCGCAGAACTACGCAGAGGCGCCCAACGCGTCTGCAGCGCTTCAAAGTGCCTTAACTCAAAGTTGATCCGACTACTCAAAAATTACAACAAGAATTAGCGGATATTAAAGAAATGATGAAAATATTCATGCCAACCGGTATTCACAAGAATGAATGTAAAACAAAGATGTCATTCACAGATAGGTTGGATGGAGGCCGCCAAAGTGGTTTCCCATTTTGGCCTCTAATTTACCTAAATTTTAATGGAACAGAAATCCCATAAAGCATCTAAGGTGAGCCAAGCAAGATGACAATAACATCTAAATTCCATCCGGACGCCAAAGTTTTTTCCAATAGCCTAGCGTATCGCATTAGATCGGGAACATGGCCTCACCTTTCAAATCCATATATTCATATTCACGTTTGCTGGATGCATTCATTGCAAAGTTTGGATCCGCCATACAAAAACACTAGGACGAGAGGGCGTTAATGGATATCCAACAGGGACCCAACGAAACCCTTAAGAGTTATCAGAAGCGATATAATGATATTTTGCTAACCATACCGGAAGTTAATAATAAGGTAGCATATATGGCATTTTATCGCGACTAATGTATGCAACCGTAGGCCTTCGTTCTAGAAAGATGAACATGAACGCTACCTCAAAAGGTTTAGTCCAAAGATACAAGACAATTGCACACCGGATAGATTAACTCAAATAAGGGTTTCTATAACTCGTAGATCTATTCCAAATCGAGGAAAGAATATGTTACCCAAGCTAACGCGACGAGTGCACCAGCAGAAGTGGATAAGACTCGCCATCAGGAATACCATCGAGAACAGGGGCATGACACAAATGAGTGTAGAATTCTCAATGCAGAAATAAAGAAGCTAATAAAGCGGGGGTATCTAAAGTAATTCACTGAAAAAGGAACTTAGCGGGACGCCAATCGTCAAAACCGCAGGAGCCCACCCCCACCATGGATTAAGCCAAAGCCAAAAGAAGTCCCTAGACTAACAGAGCGCATCAACACTATTTCAAGCAGACGCAGAGGGGGCTTATCTGGGCGGAATTCCAAAAAGAATTATGCTCGCAGAGAGGTGTATTCAATCAATCAAGTCGCTAACCTGGCGAACAATCGGGCCGGATAAGTGAATTCATAGGGATCGAATTACCACATGACGCACTCGCGGGTTATGGGGCCACCATAATAGCCAATTTCACTCGAGCGCATGTTAGTGGACACATGAAGCTCAACGGATATACTGCATTTCAGCACCTTCGACAAATTCCAAGAGCTTCATTACAACCGGCCTCCATACACTATCGATAGGATTCATGTGCTATTCCATAAATGCCATGGGGGCGGTCACATTGGATAAATACCACGGGAGTGGTCACCTGGATTTTACCGTGAGGAGTGATGCAAAAGTGGGTCAACAATTAGAGCTTAGTTCATAAAGTGGTGTATATAGCCGGATTCTTCATACAACTGACCGATAATGCCATTCCATATTAACAACCTTAAGTGGCACAAGATCACCTATTCATCTCAATATGAAGTTTCCCTCGCCTTCCGCAGGCATACGGGAGTGGTGGTGATCAAAAGAAAGCAATATGTTATCGACTTCGTACAATCACGAGCAAAGGACCAATGAAAGCAGAGCAAAGCGCAGTAGTGAAACTCACATGCATAAACACGTGTGGAAATCAAAGATGATGCAGTGACAACTCGCCAAAGGAAAGCGGAGAGAGCGAAAAAGAGCTATGCCATACGAGGAGGTAAGTTATCGCCCCTTTCATGCAAGATACACAAGGAAAACATTCGTGATTGGTACAAAGTCAGTAAGCACTACCATCGTGAAGTTAGTAGCCCTGATAAAAGAATTCGAAGGTGTATTTGATTAGGGACTGTAAGATATGCTTGTGCATAGATCCAGCCGGTTGCAAAGTATTACCAAACTCTATATGGACCCAACTTTCTCACTCATCAAGTAAAAGAAAAGGTTGTTCAATTATGAAAAGAGTAATAACTATCGAGAGGAAGCGCAGATTCAAGGAAAGACAAAGAATCCAAGGAAGTTAAAATTCCCAGCATGGGGCGGTATGAATGTGGTATTGGTCAAAAAGCCCAACAACAAGTGGCGAATGTCCACAGATTTCACTAATCTGAATAAAGCATGCCCCAAGGACTTTTACCCACTGCCTTGCTTAGGACGCCTGGTAGATGGAAGCACAGGACATAAAGTCTTTGATTTTATGAATGCTTCTCGAGGGTATCATGAAATCCTCATGGCTCCTGAGGATGAGGAGAAAACCGCATTCATTACACAATACGGGCTACATTGTTCGATGGTGATGCCATTTGGGTTAAAGAATGCAGGAGCTACCTACCAGCGGATGGTAAACTAATTTAACACGTGGTCCAATGTTGAGATTATGTCATCATGTACATAACTAGAAGGAAACTGATATTTATATTCATCTACTATAGAATTATAATTTATTGTATGTATACTATCTTTATTATGAAGTATAAAGGTTAGAAGTAAATAAATGACTTGAATGCATTCAAGCGCTCATTAGAAGACACCAACTAAAGGTTAGAACCCCTTCGGTTATATCGAATACATGAGAATTCCATATCATATTTCAATGAAAGAGAGAGACACGATTTATATGAATAAATCATACTCCAATAGATGACTTAAGGTCATCTCGAAGAAATAGAATCGAATACATGAGTCGAGTAAATAACTCACTCTATTTTACCTTCTAGACGTGCGATTCATCAAATGCGAAGAAACGTGATTTCCATTAAATGAACATATATAGTCATAAATGAATCAAACATTTGGTTTCGCTAAGTTGAATGTATTCATTAAGGTACTATGCATGTCTATTTCAAATCTTTCTTATTGATTAACCAATGTATCAGAACATGTGGTTTAAGCAAGTTGATCCAAAAAGAACGCTCCTAAGTAACGATCATGATGATGAATACTGACATTGTTATTAGAAGTTCACATCTCAAACGAGAACATACAAAATGATTATTTATCGCATCCAAGTTGCAAACTCAGATACGGTATATCGAGTTAGAATCTTCATCTTGATATTTTGATTGAAATAAAAGTGGGCCGTAAGAGCGAAGATAAATCTGAGTTCTCTTAAAGGTTAAAGGCGAAAGACAATCAAGACAATCGCACATATGTGACATATGCTATATTAGTCACGAAATATAAGCTTAGATGATAGTTACTCGTTGAGCTATAATGTATCATGAAGCTTGAGGTGAATAAAATCTATGATAGATTAAATTCTATGGTAGACAGATTCTCTTATTGGGACAAAGACAACTTCCTCTGTTGTGAGTCCGCTCCCACAAGTAAAAGACCTCATGCCGATCGGTTTTAATCTATTATATGGGTAATATGATTCATCAGATGCCATGCCGTGATCATGTGTTGTACATCACCATCATGACATAGCACCCATTCATAATAGAATCGAGGGATTTTTACTAGTTATAGTCACGCCGGATTCTCGACACGCTTTGTAGTAACTTTAAGAGAATAGATGTAACTATAGTTACAGGAAATGGATTACTTGTTGATCTTTGTCTGGAACTAAATGTGAAAATGGTGTCATGGACAGCTATCCCATGTGGACCACTATTGGCCAAGCACTATGAATGGGGTCAGCCTAGTATACCTCTGAGAGTAAACTAAAGAACTCAACTCGTTGATGTTATTAAAGAATGCATTAATAAGATAAAATGTGTTTTTAAATTACTACCTCCAATTAGTGTTGTAAACCTACCCACACAACTGAGAAATGGCTGAATCTGCCATAAACTCCGAATTAGCCTTCATATGAGGCCAAAAACAGGTTTTGTCTGGTTGCACTTAACTAGTGGGGTTCGACCACCGGAGCGTATGGTGGCTGCGGCTAAAACCGGACCCACGTAACGTCTACAATTTCAAGGCAAAGCTTATGGCAAAAGGTTTAAAACCCATTTTATCTACAACTATATATGAACTATATCAGATAAATCTTATCATTATTCAGTAATCGGTCAGATGAATGTAAAGACTACTGTAAGTAGCTTTCTCCTCGTTAAGGATTTGACGTAACGTCGGCCTTTCGGCTTTTGCATGTCCTAAAGGACCTAAGAGATTCATGCAAGCTTAAGGATCCATGTGTGGACTTGAGCGAACATCTCGGAGTTGACATATTCTTCTGTGATTAAATCAAAGTTTGATTTCACAAGTTCGAAGAAGAAACTGAACGATGCAAGGTTCAGTGGGAGCTAGTTCATTTACTTTCTGGAATAAGTTAAGCAATTGATTGAACAAGGTAATTCTTGTCTTACAAGCTAATTGTTAATGATATATGAATGTATAATTCATTCATATAGTCATTTATTGTTTCACAGTTGGTTGAAATAATAAATTCCAAGGCAAAGTCTGTAGTTTCTAGAGAGACAAACTGTAAGTGTTGACAAGAAAACCTCTTCAAGTCTAGAAACGTAAGATAGCAAATTTTTCCTGGTCAGATGTTGATGGTTTTGGGGCAACTACTATTTGATGACCAGCATAGTGATTGATTGATGATCGATTTTCTTGGATCATGAGAGTTTGTAAGTCTAATCAATCTTATGGGTTATCAGTTTGCATAACTAAGGAGCTGGTTTGACCGCTGCAAAATCATAAGATGGTATATCCGTGTCCTATGAATTTTGTTTAGAACCTGTCAAGTTAAATTTATTCTTAGACCTCGCTGTGATATAACTATCTATGTTATAATGAAGTTGTGTGCTTTGACTATGTCAAACTCCGCCTTAAGTGATCATAACGTCATACGTTAGGTGACACATATATAGCAAGAGATGTTGATATATTATGTGATTTGTCTATCCTTGATATACAAGGTAGACCCTGAAGCCTCTCGGAGAATCGCCATTGACATGCATTCCGACGTTGTCGGCCGACGTTATGATTTCATAGTTCGAGTAAAGTCGGGTGTTTACAACACACTTCTTATGATTAGTATGTGACTGTAGATCGCGAGACAGCGAATCGCGACGTAATCAGCCCGCGCGGGCAAGCGAGAGTGTCGAAATCAATAGCTATTATTTCATTAATTATGCTCGCTGCGACAATTGTTGTAACAATTTTTACTAGATAAGCAACGGATTATATATAAACGAAACATTCAACCATAAGAATTGTACTACTAGTCGGGTCATTGCCAATAATACCAGGGTTATGGCAGATTGCTGTGATCCTATGCATAAACGTTATAATAATAATATTAATGGTCTATTATATTATTATACGCTATTATCTGGATCCTAGAAGCGTCACACACATACAAAGGATACCGAGTTACATTTCATGTATGAAATAAAACCGCACTTGCTAATCGTGACGTCATCAGAATCAAATTCAGATTCCTAATGGGATGATTATTATTACCCAGTAAGGTAAATAAATTGAAGAGGTTGAATTAATTGACTCATAGATCAATTAATTAACTTGTTAATCGAACTTGTTTAATTAAACTTGATAAGATTAATTAACGAAGTCAAGTTGAGTTTATTTTGTTTGGACTGCTAAGCCTCAATCAAATATTAATGAGTTGTTTATTTTAATTGGCTTGATAAGACTAATTAAATAAATGGATTTTGCTTAATGAGTTTGGCTCGTTAGTTAACGGTTTAGGTTTTATGTGAGATCTATATATTTGAGGTTTTACATGAAAAACCTAATGAAACAAAAACACAAAAACCCTAGCCTCCGTTTGATAGAATTTTCGCTCTTCCTCTGGGCCAGAGCCGATGAGCCCATGCAGACAAATCAATGTTTTGATTTGTTCTCTTCATCCAATTGCTATCCAGCTTCTGAAGAAACCTGCTGCGAGATTCAACCTCCCGCGACTAGAACTAGAGACTACAATCGTCATAGCATATTAGAATTCAAAAGAAGGCTTCGTGAAAGAATTGTTGCTGATTAATTCCGCTGCAAATTATAAGTGTTCTTACTTTTATATATATTGCAATATATTATTTAGATCTGAAATATGTAACTTAAAACGATCCTCTTTATATGTTTATTTGATTTTATTCAAGTTATGCACATAAATTTCCATCAATATATTCTTCAAGAACTTGTAAAACCATACAGGGGATGTCGAAATTACCTGAAATAGTGAAGAGGTTGTTGGAAGATGGCGAGGGAGTTGCAGAAAGTTCGTTGGAAGATGGGAGAAATTACAGTAAAGGAGACGAAGAGATTGAAGAGGAAACGTTTGGAATTAAAGTAAAAGAAAGTACACTTTAAGACAAAGAGAGTTTTTGTATGATCCAACGTATCATCCGTTCGCTGGTATGGACACCTGTAAAGAGGGGGCTTGGAGTTCCACAGACGGAATCACACTCCGCGAAGAAAAACGAGGACGAAAGTGGTAAGTCTCATTCCAAAGAAGCACATTACAAAAGATGCGTTTCTCTTCAAAGACGATATCGGGCTGAGACGGGTGTTTGTCCAAGGAGCGTCTCATCCATGGAATGGCCTTCTATTCCAGCACGTTACCCTCTCATTGAGGCATCATATATGTAGCATTTTCTGCTAAGGCCTCGTTGAGTCAGCCCCCAAAGTCGAAAAGTGCCCCTGTGAAGTAATAGTTTCCGATGGGCGGTAAGTGTCACAATCAAGGCAAAATCGGCACTACGACTTCAGATTGGCCATAAATACGCCACCATATTACATTTATTCTTTAACTACAAATTTACTATTTTACAAAGACAATCACTTATGTACAAACACTGAACTTATCGTCGGAAAGATTCTGCGGACCGCATCAGCTGACACGCTTATCGTACCATCAAGGATCGCTTCGATTCGCGAATTCAAAGACCTTCCAACGTTCTAGGAGTGAGCGATTTTCCCAAACTGTAATCAAGCAGAACTATTTCAATGTACACTCAAATCAGAAAATCCCATTGTAATACGGCATCAGAATAAAAATCTTATTGACATTTGTGATCTAATGGTTCTCAATAATCGCATTTATCACATCCTATATACAAAGACAAAATTATAAGTTTACTATTATCTCTGAAAGCTTTGTATATATCTACTAGTGGCGGTAGATATACAAAGACAAAATTATAAGTTTACTAATATCTCTGAAAGCTTTGTATATATCTACTAGTGGCTGTATATATCAAAATTGATCCATTTTGAAACAGAAAGACAAAGACTTATTGAAACTTCAATGAAGACAAGAGAGATGTATGATGGACATACTTTGTATATATTAAGTGGTAGTTGTTAAACGTAGTAGGTCCTATGTTGTTTTATATAACAGTACTCCCAATTCCCTAATGGCCATATTGTCATCCTCACATGGTAATTGGACTGGTTGGTTCTGGGTAGTCAGCGAAACACTGACACACCCGAGTCCGTGAATTATGATAAGTTAGGTAGACGTCAAGGGATGGCCGGGCCCGGCCGTCCCGTGTTGGGTCCGTGTCCGCCTAAAGCCCGTGGTCTCGGCTTTAGCGTGATAACGCCATAACGCCAAATTGGGACGCTACCACGCTTGGATTACGCTATGCGCAACAAGATACAGAATAAATGCTGCAACGCTTTCACATGAAAGGGGTAACGCTTCGCCAGGTCGGTAACAAACGCTGGTAATGTCTTATTAAACGCTACCAATGCTAATTACCAACATCTATATTTTCGAACGTTTGCTATTACAACGGCTATTTTATGAATAAACGTTACCACATCTTATCCAACATGGTAACTCTTGATCTCAAGCCGACTATGGCTTTTCGACCGCAAGATAATCTGGCTAGTATTATGAATAAACATTACCATCAAGCCATCAAACGTGGTAACGCCTATTCTTAAACGGTTTTATATCCGTTAAGACTAAACGCTACCACGCTTATACCGACGCGGTAACGTTAATTCCTCGCAGATTCGATATTCCACCATTATCGGGCCTCTTATAAATAGGGAGGACCACAAACTTGTTTTCTCACAAATCCTAAGCAATCTAAACACAATCAAAGCAATTCTTGTATATTCATAAGCATTCTTGATAGAAATTAAATAATTTCTTTTATAATCATAAGTATTCTTGATCATAGTCAAAGCAATATTTCAATTCGTCGGCTTAATCTCATCGATCTTGAAAGCTTGCCTTGCTCCGGATTCGGTATTCTCTATCTTTAAGTTGTTATTTGCTATATTTTGTTGTTTTACATTTTATAATGGCCCCTAAACGACCAATTAGTGCTACCAATTCAAATAACCTTGTTAATTTAGAAGATGATGTACTTATGGAGTCCCTACCCGTAATTAATTCTCAATCTAGTGTTAATACGAGTAATAATGAGAGAAAAAAAAGTTCATGGGTTTGGAACCACTTTGATGGCGATCGTGTGAAACAAAAGGCAATTTGTGCATATTGTAAAGCATGGAATTAGTATGGAAAACGTAAGTGGGCAAGCGAACCGGTCATTTGGGCAGACACTTAAATAACAAACATCAAATAACTAAGGATAGTACTACTGAAATGGGGCAAGAACAACAATTAATACTCAAACCTTCGAAATTTTAGTTTTAATGAGTTTTTTTATAAATGGAGTCAATGAAATTTGTAATTGGTAGTAATTTGCCTTTAATTTTTGCATGGATGCATGCTTTTATCTATTGGATTCAAAAGACTATTAACCCCGAGCTCATCGTATCCCCCGCTCTACTTTAAGTAGCACAGCTTTCAAATATTTTAAAAGATCAAAAGAACTTATAGGTAAGATGATTTAATACTTTGCCTTGGAAAGTTTGTTTGACGAAGTTGATATCGTATGTTTCGATGATTTTGATATAATGTGTGTTACATGTCATTGGATTGATATAGATTGGGTTTTACAAAGAAGAATTATATATTTTCGATCAATTGCTAAACATAACAACGTACAAATTTCCGAAGGTATTGTTACATGTGCTCAAGAATATAATTGTTTGAATAAAATTGCTTCTATTTCCTTTGATAATGCATCGGCAAACAATGTAGCTTACCGACACAATTCTAAAAATGTAAACCGGATTATAATGAACTCTTTCATGTTAGATGTTTATGTCATGTACTTCAATTAGTTGCTAATGATGGAATTAAGGTTGTTTATGATGAATTTATTCAACCTATTAGAAAGGTTGTTCATTTGATTATCACGGGAGGAGCGGTAAGAAAACATGCATATAAAAAAATAGTTGAAGATGGATCGAAAAAGTTTAAAAAATTAATCATGGATGTCGATACTAGATGGAATTCTACTTATGATCTCCTAGTACGTGCATATGTTTATAAAGAAGAAGTTTCTAAATTTTATTCCATGTATGCTCCTAACAATCCATTTTATAATTGAAATATGAAAATTTGAAGAGTTGCTATGAATTGCTTAGGTTTTTAGCCCTCCCGTTTTAAAGATTATACAAAAAGTTTTTTTCTAGTCAATATAGTCCTAATATTCATTTAGCTCTCGAATGTGTAGTGAATCTTGCAATGCATAATGGATACTCATAGAAAGAATATGCTGTTATGATGGTTCAATACGGAAGACAAGTTTTAAAGTATTTTCATCCTTTACCTCATGCATACGCGATTGGTGCCATTTCGATCCTCATATTCAATCCTGGTGTTTAAGATCATTGTCGGGGAGTTTTATAAAGCTTTACGACCACATACAATGAAGCATTTGAAAATTATGATCATAACAAATATCAGGATGAAATTGAAACTTATTTATGTACGATGTATAATAAGTTTAAGGTTAAACATCAACTTAGTCTTCCTAGTCGACATACACCATCACTTGGTACGTCTAGTCAATTCCGCACGGATAAAAAAATTATAACTCAACACAATCACCTTAAGAATGCATTGGAGTCCCAACATGGTTCTACTACATCCTCATCATCCGAATCGGTTAATGAATTAACTCAATATTTGAAAACGGTTTTTGACACTTAACGTAATTAATAAAGACAACCTTTCGATCTTTTAAAATGGTAGTCTATGAAGGCAAGTACATTTTCGATTTTATCCAAGATGGCAAAGGAGGTATTGGCTATACCCATGTCTACAATAGCAAATGAATCGGCATTTAGCATGGCGAAGCTTCAATATACTCAAAGACGTTCAAGGCTAACAAGCCGCAATCAAGTTTGTGTAGCAATCAAGGATCGACGCCGCCGACCAACCGGTGCCAAGATGCTTTTGATCCACATGACGAGAAAATGATAAGGAAGATATGTTCGATGACTTTAGTGATGTCAAGAAGATATTCCAGCGAAAGAGTATGTGAGGATGATCAAGATGATCAAGATCTTTCAGCGATTTAATTAATTTCAATGAAGTTGTAATTTAGACGTATTTGTAATGACCATGTAAACTCCTGGCCCGCACGAGTATAAACTGTGTACGGCTTAATAATAATAAAATTATCATTTATTCTATGAAGTTAAAGTTGTTTAGCTTTAATATTTTTGTAACAAACGTGTACACGTTTAATAAGCGTTGGCACGTTAAACTCTCTCACAAAATAAATTAAAGTCTGTTGTAACAAACGCGACGCTTTTTATTTGGAACGTTGGGACGCTAAAAGTACAAAAATAAAGGTGGGCAATAAACATGTACACGCGTTTGTTCACGCTGTACACTTTTAAGACCTACACAAAACGAGTTGCATTCTGATCATTTTTTTCCTAAACGCACCCCGCCCGTAATAAACGTTACCCCGGCCCGATTTAAACGCCGCCACGCTTTAATAAACGTTACTACGCCCGTAATAAACGTTACCCCGCCTGTATTAAACGTTGGGACGTTAAAAGCACAAAAATAAAGTCTGTAATAAACGTGTACACGTTTAATTACGCGTGTACACGTTTAAGAACCACTCAAAACGAGTTGCATTCTGATCATTTTTTTCCCTAAACGTTACCCCGCCCGCACAAACTTTTTACCACGCCTGATTTAAACGCTACACGCCTGTAATAAACGCACCACGCCTGTAATAAACGTTACCCCGCCTGATTTAAACGCATTACGCTTAAATCGTAAAAACCAGCCATAGGTCTCAAGCGTGAATTCATAACACACACAATTTCATAATTCCAAACTTCCAAAACCAAAAATCTCTCAATCCAATCCTCAAATCTCCTCCAACTATTATATTTAACATATTCATTTACTCAATTTGTCCAAATTAGTATCAATAAACATATTCAATTATTACTCAATTGCTTCAATTTTAAAAAATGGGACCAAGAAGAGTTCAAAGAGGAAAAGAAAAAGTTCAAGACGAAGAGGTTGCAACTCGGGGAATGAGAAAGAGAAACCGAACAACCCTCCACTCACCACCAATCGGCCCAAGCCCGAACCGAGGGCACAATGAAGCGGGGGAAATAACGGCGGGGGCGAGCAATGTGATAAACCCAAAAAATGTAAGAGCGGGATTGTACGTCGATCAAGCGGAAATTATGGAGGTAACGGGTAATATTTTGTTTGACTTATTATCAAATACCAAACTTGATATAATTGCAACTTTTGTTGGTAATTGGTACCCCGACATAGTCGATCAATTTCATAATTCGCTTAAGGTTGTTAATTCGAATGGGGGCATGGTTGCGCATTATAATGTTAATGGTGTCCGTGGTAGTTTTTACGGAAGCATGATGAAGCTGTAGCATTTGCATGCAGTGGCGGGATACTATGATTATCTAGAAAGAGCGGTGCAAAAAGTATCCGCTGACTAGTGAGTGATCGCGCGGCCATTCTTAACAACGGTCGAGGGCCAAATCTCATATAGAGTATAAGTACAATTTGAATGGCCTTCAAAAGATTGTTTGGAAGGTCGTTCAAGTGGTCCTTTTGCCCACTAATAGTGGGGCGTCGGAGCTTACTTTTATACATGCTTTTGTTACGTGGGCTCTAGTTAGCGGGTTTCTAAGCATTTACCGCATACGATCATGTATATACGAGCTACTAAAAGAATAAGCTCCCCGCATCAATATGGTACGATCATCTCTCATATGTTGGTTAATGTCCAAATGTTCTATTTCGAAGGTCAACAAACGGGTACAATATAAGCGGAAAGATGATCGAAACAAATGCTGTTTCCGTGGGTTGTATATGCGGAGGGCGCATTAAGGTTTCTAAGCTGGGAAGTTTTCGAGCAATTTGAGCTCGTGAGGGACGACGTGTGGAAGTTTAACAAGTGTCCACCCCCAATGCCGCCATTAGGATGGACACCAAGTAATGGGGAGCCACTAACCTATCCACAACCCGATTTCTGTGCATCGACCGAAGCAGGGCCCTCCTATGGAACATCCGATCGAGCTTTGTTGGAGATGCTAAACACCGGCATGAGCAAAATGTTTAATGGTATCATGCATGGCGGCGTATATCAATAGGCGTGGCTTTGGGATCGGGACATCTTACCAAGTAGCAGTGATGGGCGAGGTCAATTTACGCAGTGGCATCCACCCACCACCACCACCGCCGCGCCAGCTAATCCATCTCAAAACACATGCAGTTGAATGTGTTTTGGTTTCTTTATGTTATTATGTACTTTGGAAACAATTATGGTTTATTTTATTTTATGTCATGTACGGTGTTCGAACAATTTAGTATTTTTGGTTTGTGATTTAAGATTCAACAATTATTACGTTATATTGGCTAAACATTTATTTTGCGTTGTTTCATTGTCAATTTCTGGCTTGTGCTTTTTCTAAAATCTACATTCCCGCTTATATTCTCGCTAAACGTGGTAACGCTTTTATATTAAACGCTACTAATGCTAATTCCTAGATGCTTTAAATGTTGCCACACGCTGTAGAAACGCTACCAATGCTAATTTCATATTTAGACCACGTTATCGGATTAAACGCTACCACGCCTAATATGTCAGCCAGAACGTTTATCGGGCTTCAAGGGGCCTCGAACCCGAACCCGGGCTATGCCTCGTGGGCTCGAACTGGCCCTGGCCGCCAACTTCGCCCCTATCCACTTCGCTTATAAATCCGGACGGCTGGCCTCGTGGCCCTCTGGGGCCTCGGATCGACCTCGGGGGCCGGGCTACCGGGCCAAGCCCGCTAATAGCCCGATGGACCGTTCGCTTGCCACTGCCTACCTACAAATAGAGTTTTGTATGAGACGAGTTAGTACTCTAATAAATTGTTTAATTGGGTTAGAGTGAGCGGTCCAGCTCGGCTTGATGAACAATGACTAATATTTAATTTCAATGGAATATACTACTAATACTTAAAAAAGCAAACAACAAAAATTTCTTGAACTAAAAAAAACTGAATCAATGATCATTTATACACGTCTCATCATGCCAAATTTCAGCTATTACAAGTCCATCAAGGGTTCCTCTTGATCCTTTTCAGAAAACATAGAGATACATGTTCTATGTTATCCTTTTGAGGTTTGTTTTTGCTGATAATGGTTGTCCCACTATCTGCATTCCATTAATTTTAACAATTGTTCTTAATTCGCTACATGGTATACGATAATTGTATCGTCACTTAGACAGCAAGGCAGGTCCTTACTCATATGTATTAGCTCATATGAGATATTAGTACTAATTTTCTTTGCAATTCAAGATTCCACTAGTAATCATATATTCATATACCATTAAAAAGAATTAACACATTTAATAAGAACACTATTTTCAATTTTCGCACTAGGCCCCGAAAATGTCAGAATCGGGTCCATGACTGCATCTGGCTCTTTCAATTGTCTCCTCCAGGACCAGTTTCCGTCCTTGATATCAAAGGTGTTACAGGTGCTCCAATAGATGCCGACTTGGGGGGTAAAAGCTGGCGATTGAACACAAATCTACCCCCACAGAAATCTTCTGATAGCAGCAATCGAATAGCAGAGAAGCCGATGATAGCTGTGTATATCCGTTCTAGGATGTATTAGCTGCAAAGCGACACCAACATAGAAGGACTGTAAGACAAACTTTGACAAGAAAAGCCGGCTGGAAGCCGAAAGAAATTAAGAATGCCTCCACCAAACACTAGATTTGATGAATGCCTCAAAAAACTCACTTACCAAAAACAGTTAAATTTTCATTTTCATCTAAAGCTCCAATAGTCGTCAGATACTCTGTAGTATTCTGAACCTGAACAAATTGATAATTTAGAGATTATAGCAGTGATCATAACTTAGAGAGTATAAATGCTCACCATTAACAATTACAGTATAAATGACGAGGAATACCACCAAGAACTCTGGTGACTGCAAAGTCCTAGATAGGAACTCAAAGATGCATCCAAGTTTAAAATCTGGATTTGCAAACACAAGGACTGCAAAGAAGAGTATAATCCGTGAAAGAATCATATTTTACAACTTAAGTGAAGGAAACCACTGCATTCAAATTCAAATAGTAATGAAAAAGAGCGCATCAGTTGTTCAAAGATTAAGTTTCAGATAACTGGTATCTTGAAAGATTCATATTGGAGAGGTTTAGAATACTCTCCTTGCCACAATCAATGACAAAGACTACATCATCAATAGTGATGCTTGTTTCTGCAATGTTTGTTGTTAGTACAATTTTTCGGACTCCATTTTCTGGCTTGCTGAAAATTAATTTCTGCAAGCATCCAAAATAGTATTCATGCATCACTGAAACATGTATAACATCTAAGATTCAATAAGAAAATACAGTAGTACCATCCACCAACTCAGATGTGAGCTAAGTAATAAAGAAAGAGGTAACGATGCAAGGCTAAGGATTAAAAACCCCGAGAATGCCGAGATAGAATCACCTGAGCAGAAATTAAACACCTAAAGCAAAAAAATAAAAGAATACAGAATCACCTGCTCAGAACTGGCCATCGAACCACGACATGCGAGCAATGATACCCTCTTTGTATCTCCAAAAATTGGATGAGCTTGGAGCTTATCCTTTAAAGAGCTAATATCATCCCACCCAGTCATAAATACTAAAACATCACCCGATCATTTATTTTCGCATATGTTCCAAAGAAGGTTTTCTATGATGTTAAAATCAATACAAACTGCATACCTACAATACAATCAGCAGTTCTAAGAGCGACCTATCAAGATCAATCCAATTGAATAGGCATATTAGATCAGGCCATCAGGGGTCCATGAATGACATTAAATTGTTCCAATCAATTTTGATACCTCAACAGCAGAAGCAATTTGGCTCTTCCTCTTTCTAGGAGTTTGTTTGTTCAACTTCCAAATCTCCTCTTCCTTTTCTACCCAGAATCATCATAGTACATTTTCTCCGCGACTTCAACAATGGCCTCCCCTTCTTTGCTCAGTTGTGGCCCCCAAGTCGTCCCTTGAGGCAAATGTTTCTTAGCAACTCTGTTGAATTAAGGCTACCTCTAAAGATTGTAACGTCAAGAAACGTTGAAACTAGTTATATTGGTGTGCCTTGTAAAAATAATTCGATTAGTTGCAACCTGTAGCCTAGTTGAATAATCGCACATTGTTCTAACAAGGTGTTGCATAATGTACTCTTGATTTTATGTATCATCTATTGTAATTTGCAAAGATAGGGAAGATCAGAGTCTATGTGACAGTTGACTAACAATGTGTTACAACATGTCTTGTACAATACTGAAATTAACCAACAACTTTGTTTCAATGAAAAAACTCAAGTCAAACAAATTATTAAATCAATCTAAAATAGCATAAAACTATCACTAATCAACAAAAAGACTCAAGACCATAGAACATGTCTATGATTCTTAAGATTTGATCTTCAACTACTGTGTATTGTTTGATCCTCCTGCTTCTGATTAAACATCAAGAAAGCAAGAGATATGATATTATCTTCATAATAGCATATCTTCGTTTCTTCACTTTCCATCATGCCATTCTCTTGACTATCCAAGCCACTCCCTCGAGATCCATGGCCATCTATTGTTATTGATTTCAACTTATTTTTTGGATGATCATAAATATAAATAGGTAAGGGAAAGTCTTCCATTTCACGGTCAGCTAACGTCATCTCTCCAATTGGGAGAGTCGCAGCACATTTCAGCGGCAAGCTCGATCTTATTCGCGACACTCTCTCTCAAGTTAATTTCTCTATTATTTGTTCATTTTTTTCAATCTTCCAATCACTTTACCTTAACCAATCATTTTTCAAACGTCCCATTTCAATAGGCCAGCATTGTTGAAACTTGTTGGCAACGACACCCTCTTTCAAGTCCACGCCTCTAATTCACCTCCTCCGCAATTGTTGTTCATCGTCCAAACATTCAACATTTTAACATAATCGCTAGTTAGATCGATTACAACAAGGTCGGGTCCCCACCGTTCGTGCATTCTGGAATCGCGATGGTTCGAAAGTCTAGTTGTATAATGTAAATTATTTGATATAATTATTGTAGAGAGCGATTAGACCTTTGACAATTGGAGTCACGTATGTATATATTATGGTTCTTCAATTGTCAAGTGATGTTGCATTAATCTGAGACAATTATCATAATAAATATGAGTAATGAGAAGACCACAGAAACACGCAATTGCGAATTTGGGGTTGCGTATGATTGAGTAGCATAGCTTTGACACGCATTTGAATCGCATTATGGACTTTGTGGGTAGACGAACAAGAACTTCCCAAATCAAATCTCAGTTAATCATTGTTGAGGTACAACAATGAGCTTTTGTCGGAGAAAGTTAGGAATAGAGGAATTGTGCTGTGAGAAGTAAAAAACTGAGAAATATTTAGCCCCAAGTCCAAAGATATTGTATTTGTAACTATGTCTGCAAAAATTAACATATTCTCTGATAAGGCACTAGATACCAAATCACTGCAATATTAAAAAATCTTTGGCCTGATCATCCTAATTCAACCTGTAACGATCTCTATCAAGTATTCCTCAGAGAACTGTCATTCGCCGATTCAAATCAAATTTTTCTTCAATTTCACGCTTGCTGGACCATTTTATCTTTCTGCTTAAAAACCTATTCACTGCTGACCAAATTGGCTACTTTTTTATATATTTTTTTATTTCATCGAACGATACAATATCATTAAAACGATAAAATATCAATATGTTCGCTTCAGAAATTGCGAATGAAACAACAACTATAAGTCGTGGTAACAGGCTATAGATAGCCACGAGGAGGGTCAGGAAGCCAAGTTGTTCTCTCTGATTCCTCGCTTTTCCCACGCGCGAATGTACGTGCTACATTATTAAAAAACTCTCTTCGCGACTGTAATTTGACCTCCAATAAATTTGCAAGGTAAAGAATATCTCCCACCACAATTTCAACCTCCGCGGGAGCTTGTTGAGAATTTGTATCAACGACTTCGAGTCACTTTCCAGTTCAATTTGTTGCAGTGGTTCTCAATAGCAAATTCAAGGCCGTCTCGGATCGTCATCGCCTCCGCAACTACAGCAGCAGTAGAGTGGGGTAGTTGAGTGTTGCGAGCTCCTTTATTGTCCATTTTCATCACGTCAAATGCAGCCAGCAGTTCTGACTCGCGTGTGTTTGTTTCATCCCGCATCAGTGTTGATTTTTAGCCACCCCCTTGATGGACGCTGCCAACATTCCATGTCGTCTATCACAACTGAAGGTGCCAACAGTTGAGGTGATCTTGCATACACATTCTTGTAGTTCTCATATAAGTTATAGCCTTCCTGCCAAATTGCCTCCTCACAGAGATTTGCTTCCCCAAAGACTAAACCATTTCTAAATTTCCATATGAACCAAAGAATGCACGCAAGTAAGTCAAAGTTCTCCGGGCATTCCATGCTCTTAAATTGTGTCATCATGTAGACCCACCATTCTCTAAAATTTGTCCATGGTCCTCCAGTGGTACAAATATTTAGAGGCGTAGCAAACCACAACCTACAAGCAAAAGGACAATGAAGAAATAAATGTTGTAAGTCCTCCCTTCCATTCTTGCAAAAAACACAAGCCGACTCAACTCTAATACCCCTTCGCCGTAGTCGATCTTTTGTGGGTAGGTTATTATTTAAGCATCTCCACATAAAAGATTTAACATGAGGTGGAATCTTCATCCCCCATAAGTTGTTCCAACATGGGTCCAGAATGATGCCCCCACTACCTTCCCCCTCCGTTTTTCACCTCATTTCGGCATTTCATCTCATATCCCGAGCACATTTATACGGGAATATTTTAGGTAAGTCCTACTTTTTGTGTAATGCCAAATGAGCTTATCACACACCCCACAACGGCTCAAAGGGATGGACAAAATCTCCACAGCTTTGTCACTCCCCAAGAGGTCTTCAACTCTCCGCCGATCCCAAATACCATTTCTTATCAATTGTAAAACCCATCGGAAGCCATTGTCTTGTGCCCCTCGGAGTTTAAAGTCGGTTTTCCTTGACACCCGCGGTTCGGTCCACATATTAATGCTTCTCCTGTCTCCCACTCGCCACCTAATTCCCTTTTGAAGAACCTTTCGTCCCTCCATCAAATTTCTCCAACCGTAGGAGGGATTCGTACCTAGTTTGGCTTTTAAGAAAGATGAGCACCTAAAATACCGTCCTTTGAGAAGCTTAAAAGTAGGCACACCGAGTAAATTGCCGAGACGAAATCAAAGATTAAGTCGGGCGAGCTCGCAGTGATCGGCACTGCGTCTCGACGCACAAACTAATTCTGACTGCATGGAAATTTGCATCGGTACTCCTCGGCGCCACGATGCCTCAAATCAGGTATAGTCACCGAGAGGCTCGAGAGACCATCGAGACCGGTCTTAGCGAGGTCTCATGAAAGTCGGTTCAGCTGAATAAAGAGGATTTAAGTCACAACTTTCTTATTATCCAAAAATATTCCAAATTCTCTCTAAATTCTTTTTTTTTTGTCTAAATTCAATAGAAATGTTTCCTCACTGGATTAGATCATCTGTGATATATCATCTTAAGCCTAAATCTAGAAATTAGATTCATTAATAATTAAATTATAAAGTATTACTCAATCGGTGTTTGGCTGACAGTGACTTCTCAGAACAATCATCGGTAGTTCTTTTTCTAGCCATTTCAAGAAGAATGTGGACGCACTGGAGGGGAACCCAGATAAAAGATCCGAGTTATTTACTGGGTATTTTCAATTATTGTCTGTTCAGACATATAGAGATATTAGACTCAGAAGCCAAAGGCTGATGGTTTACAATTGTTTAGCTTATATCGCTCGATCCTTAACAATTTGTGACGTGAGTTTCTATTAAAGCTCGAGCCTGTATATAGCTTTTATTCCAAATTCAAATGGCAAAATACGGCGTGTATCGATACGTCAGATAAATTGGATTGCATTGATTTCACTTCATCTAAGCATTTAACACGAGGATTATTTGTACGGGAAGAAGCCTATAAGCCTTTAGGCTTGGGTCTGCAAATATGGAGATCAAGAGTTGAACGAGCTAGATAGACAGTTTCGCAGATAAATGGTGACCCGCGTTGTCTAGAAACGTTGTTGCCAATGTAGTTTAAGGAGACCACTTATTAAAGCGTCTGATGCATAGCTTGCTGCTATACGAGAAACCATCCGCCAACAATAAGTGTACGGTCAATTTTAAGAATCGTTTACTCTGGTAGATGTCAATGAATACCCGATCAAGTAGGCACCTTAATGATTTCAATAGTTTGATAAATCAATTGTCTATCAAGCAGTTAACTTCGAGGACGAATTACAAGTATCGATACTATCGCATCATTGCCACATACTGGTTCGATGGTCAGCTGCCAGTAATTCAAATGGAAATGAGAAGCCAGCCTTGGTGGTCGTAGGAAATGATGCCCTCCGGCTAGTTCGGAAGAATGACGGAGTTGGTGCCACCTGATTAAATGTGGCCGTGAGGTAGGAACTGGCGACAAAGGAAGCCGACAAGAATAAATGCAGTCAAATTCAAGAGGAAAGAGTAAGTCGAAGTTTGGAGGACGAAGCCCGAGCGCCGGACGTGGCGCATCGTCACATGTCAAGGCAATGCAAGACATCTGGTGAGCGTAGGGCAACAAAGAGCGATGCGAATGCCAAGGATTTACTGGGCGCGGATGTTCTATTCTTGTCCGTTGATTGCTCTATAAATTCTTGGATTTTGGATTCTGGAGCATCATTTCATACTACACCCACTTAGGATATAATGTTGAATTATATGGTCGGAGATTACGGCCGCTTCATCTTCGCTAACGCGAGCCGCTAAAGATCGGGCGTACGTGAGACAAAGCAACTCAAGTTGCCTAACGGTTCTACCCGAGATCACCAAAGTGAGGCATGTACCGGTTGTGAAGAGCTTGATTGTGAGTCACTGGATGGCATGGTTACCGAACTACATTTGGTGAAGTAACTGAAGCGTAGCTCGACATAAGAATGATCGTAATTTAGGAACAAGATAGTACGCCAGACTCATCGAGTTTCAAAAGACTATAGCTGTTGTTGATAGTTCTGAGAAGACGATGCTGTGGCACAACCGATTGGGCCACATGAGCGAGAAAGGTATGAAACTGCTTGTTTCAAATAATGTGATACCTGAGCTCAAATCTGTTGATCATCATATCTGTGAGAGTCGCTCGAGAAGTAAGAAAGTCGGGCTTTGGTTGGAACCGGCGTTGAGCCCAACCGAGAGGCTTGAGTTAGTTCACATGTATGTTTGGGGACCGCGCCCGTTGGTTCTAAGGGAGGTTCATCATATTATGTAACTCTTCATCGATGATGCAACGAAAGTTTGGGTTTATTTTCCTCAAGAATAAAATCTGAAGTGCGAAGTCTTCAAGAAATGGAGTAGCTATGGTCGAACGACGGGCCGAGAGTGAAGTGTTTGAGATCCTACAACGGGTGAATAAGGCATATGGATTTCAAACAATATCAGTAAGCGAGAATGGAATAAGGATGCAAAGATTATTCCGGGAACACCCAAATGTAACGGAATAGCCGAGAGGACGAACAAGACGCTTTAACGAACGTAGCAAGTACGAGGTTACACTGCGGGTTTACCTCAAACGTTTCCGGGGACGCAATCAATACGCATGGCCGCTTGATAAACGCAGTGACCTTCACCTCTCCGAATTTCGAATTCCCAAAGAGAAAGTTGGAGTTCCTAAGAAGTAAATTATTCTTTCCCCGGAAGTATTTGGTTGTTTAGCGATAAAATTCATAAGCCGGGGCCGAATGCTAGAAATAAGCTCGAGGCTAAATCTAACATTTGCTATTTTATTGCTACGGCGGCCGAGACGGGATGTGTTCTATGATCAAGAACCGAAGATCATTCTAAGCAAAGTTAATGTAGTCTTCAATGAACAAAAAGTTATACAAAGACGTATTTAAAGTGCTGGGAGGAGAGAGTAAGGGAAGGAGAAGTCACAATCGAAATATCGAGGAAGTCACTATACAGAGAAGCGCATGATCTGTTCCTTCCAAATGGCATGTCTTAGATCATGCCCCTCGCTCCTCGAAGACCAACCTCAAGATCCTTTGCCGATACGCCACCTTTGTAAAGAGACGGGTTCGTATGGAGGGAGACGATGAGTCCGATGATAACATTGGCCGTTGATCAACAGGAAGAGATTGTCCCTGATAATGATCAAGATGTAGAGACACCTGGTCTCAAAAGAAGTATCCGTGTCAGAAAACCAACTCAGATCTATTCTCCTCTCGCTTAACTTCGTCAAGAATCGACAGAAAGCGAAATCAAGAAGTAAGCCTTTAAGCAAGATAATGCGAATGGCTAAATCAAGGGGAGTTAGCGGCTTAAAGAGAGATGGAGTCATTGTTGAAAAACATGACGGAGTCAGTGCGCCGTGGTGCCCAGAGAAGACATTGTATCAAATGGGCTCACCGAATCAAGGAGGAATGTGATGGTAGAAAACGCCTATAAAGCTCGCTTGGGTTGCCAAAGGATTCCAACAGAGAGTCGAATCGACTACACCGAAATATTCTCACCCGTAGAGTCGTTTCACAATCGAACTGCTCGTGATCGGGTAATGAGATATCCGCACTCTTCATCGACGGATGTAAAAATGCTTTCTACATGGTGATCTAGACATGGAAGAGTTGATTTGATGAAGCAACCAAGATTCTCTGAGGGCAGAGGAAAGAAGATTTGTCTCGCAAACTTCGTAAGAGCCTTGTACCAAGCCAAACAAGTCTTCGAGCAGAATATTACCTTAATAACTTATCAAAAGGCTTCAAGCTCAGGAAAGTTGCAGACCGACCACCGCCCGTTACATAAGGAAGTTTCAAAAGATTATGTTATCTTTACCTCTTTATGTCAATATGTTGATCAGAGGGAGTCATTTGCAAAAGCCGAATACTGCCAAGAAAAGAGTTGCCGCCGGATTGGCGACAAAGACCTAGAAGTAGCGGGCAAATTGGGACGAATAATCGAGATCGGGATTCTCCTGAGATCGACAAGAAGAATACCCGAAGAAGGTAATCGTTTACCTCAATACGCCGGATTTGTTCTCAGCACTTCGCTAGCCGTCATTTTCAATTATCAAGACAACAATCACCGGCATCAAGATGATTTAGAGTATATGGATAAGTGTGCCTTATGCTTCGCAGTGAGGGTAGTCTTTATGTGAGCAGGTGTGCACTAGACCCGATATTGCACACATGTCAGGATTTGTTAGTAGATATATGTCTAACCTGGTGGTTAAATATCGGGAAGCCTCACAAGGGATTTTGAGATACCCGAATGGTAGTGTCAAAAATCCTTATTGTTTCCGTAAATCTAGTACGTAAGCCAATGGATATGTAGATGTTGATAATGATGGTGATGTTGATAGTAGAAAGTCTAATAGTGGATATGTATTCACGTTGGGGGTACTTATTAGTCGTGGGAGATCCAACTCGCAACTTTCAATAGTAAAGATTGTCTAGTTGTGCGTAATATGTCGCTATGGCTAAGCCGTGAAAGAGATGATCCGCTGCGCATTTTCTCTTGAAAGAACTCGAATCTTGAGTACGGATGTAACACCTTGTACCGCGATAGTCGAGTACGATTTATCCGCTAAAATCCTTGTTTCAGCAGCACAAAGCCATTGGCTAGGACCGAGGTTCCATTTCATACGCTTTTGTATTGGAGGAACGGGTCCCCGAAGGCTCATGCGCATTCTAGGAGATCGAACTGGGCTGATATAAGCAAAGGCCGTAAAACAAGGAGAAGTCAAGTTGTGTTCGACTCTCTCAGCTTAACCTTCGGAAAGTCGAAAGAGTCAAGCGTGCCACGGAATTGGGAAGACTTCAAGACGTTGATTTGAAAAGGCTTCAAGTGGGAGATTGCCAGATTTGGAAGGCATTTTCAAGTGAAGGAGATGCAGGATCTAGACTTTCATCGAGACCCCGGTCTCACGAGGGTCTCATGCAATAAACGAGCCGGATCAGATGGTTCTCATCAAGCACTCGAAGTCAATGGCTGGCCTCGGCTAACTGATGCCGGGTCTGTGTATGGGCTGTTCGAAGAGGCTCTGGTGAGGCCATCGAGACCGCCAGTCGAGACCTCGAGACCTGGCCATCGAGACCCGGGTCTCACGTAGTTCGGCGAAAGTCGGTTCACCAATAAAGGTGGTTTAGGCTCACAACTTTCTTATTATCCAAAAATATCTCAAATTCTCTAAATTTTTTTTTTGTTCCAAATTCAAGAGTCATTTCTACTTGATTTGTATCATCTCAGATATCATCTTAAGCCAAATCTAGAGTGTAGATTTATCATCGGTATCATTAAATTATAAAAGTATTACTCAATTGGAGAAGCTAGTTTGATAGACTTCTCAGAATAATCATTTATGTTATTTAGTTGATTTCAAGAAGAAGAATAAATGTGACATACCTCGGTGGGAACTCGTATAAAGATCCGTGTTATTTACTGGTATTTTCAATTATTGTCTGCTCGCATTACATGTAGTATATTAGACTCAGGCTCAAGCGATATAATTGTTTAGTTATATCGCTCGATCCTTAACAGTAGCCACACGCCATCCTTGTTTTGCCAATAGTTGATGCACTCCAAATCCTTGAAGCCAAGACCTCCATTAGCTTTATCTTCATCCAGTTTATCCTACGTCTTCCAATGAATTCCTCTATCCCCTTTGCCGTTTGCCCAAACAAACTTCGCCATTGTCCTGTTCAAGTCATCAATAATACCAAAAGGAAGTTGGAAATAGTTCATAACAAAGTTTGGAATGGCTGACGTTACCGATTTTACCATCACCTATTTCCCTTCATGTGACAATAATTTACCTTTCCATCCTCTCACGCGAGTCTCGACTTTAGCCCCGAATGTATCTGAAGATCTTCCTTTTTAAGTGCCAAATACACCGGTATGAAGACCCATATTTCTAATCTCTTTACCTCTTTCATCCTCTCACGTGGTGAGAAACTCACCGAACATTTTCCCACATTTACCTTTTGTCCCGAGGCCTCCTCATACTCCTGCAAAATCCTCATGATTTTGGCCCACTCTGAGCTTGTGGCCTTGCAAAAAATAATGGTGTCGTCTCCAAACAAGATGTGACTAATACTGGGGCTGTATCTACTGATTTTTATGCCTGAGAATGACCGTCTTGACTCCGCTTCCCTAATCATGCAAGTTAGCCCCTCTGCACAAAGAAAGTTAGCCCTCTACAATGTTAAGAACAACATGACGCATGCGGATCACCTCACGGATACCCCCGGGTCGGGCCTAATAAACCCACGTGGAGCACCATTAATCATAAAACTGTAAGAGACTGTAAAAACCAAACACATAGTCCAATCAACCCACTGCCTACAAAAACCGCTTAACATAATAGTTTCATTCAACACTATCGTAGGCGTTACTCATGTCCAATTTAATAGCCATATTGTCATTTTTTACCGGACTTAGAATGATTCATAAAGTAACACTTCATGAGTTATTAAAATGTTATTAGAGATCATTCTGCCCGGTAAGAAAGTTTATCTGAAATAATACTCATCAGGATAGGCCGCAACCTATTAGTCATGATCTTTCCAATTATTTTAGCTGTACAATATTATGTAGACTAATGGATTCCAACCAAATTACATTAAGTGGATAAAGTTTTAGGATCAAGCAAAAAAACAGCATGATTAATAGAATTTAACAACCGGGAACTAGAAAAGAAACTCGCCAACAACATGGCACATCGAAAAACACAATATGCCAAAAAAGACCGAAAAAACAACTGGCTGGGCGTACCATCGTGTCCGTGAGATTTCTCACCGCATATCAAAGATTTCACGCTTTTACCTCCTCATAGTAACCGCCTGGGTTAACTGCTGATTCATTCTTTCGCTGCTGACTCGCTCATCGTTGCTAACTTCGGCTCTCAAGCTTCATTGGTTCGAAAACATATCGCTGAAATAACGAAGATACCCCCAAACTTTAAGCAGTGCCCCTCCCATACATCCGCCATCCTCTATCCCCAACAATAAATTTTGCCTTCGCCGAATCATGGCCGAAGCGTGAAAGAAACTCGTATTTTTATCACCCTCTTTTAAGTGTCGTTCCTTCTCGCCTCCGGACTTTCTAATAACACTTCGGCGGGCACTGCCCAAGTCATTTTCGAGTGCCAAAAGTTCCGCTCTATCATTGTTCGAGGACTCATAGGTTGTCCTAATCCGAGCTTGAAGATCATTAATCTGAACCCGAGCATTAAAATTGTTGTTTTTACACCACTCAATAGCGCCATCCTAACATATTTAATCTTCTCGCTAACAATAAACCAACGAGACCCTTCAACAACTGAGTCCCAAGCTCTCTTAATAGTATTTTCACACCCCTCTTTTCCAACCCACCGTTTGTAAAAAAACAAACCATTTTTTTCTGCCTTTCCAATTATAAGCCTGCATCCAAAAAGGAGACAAGAATGATCCACTCCTAACATGGCTACATCTACCGAAAGCCGCACTTACGCCGTTTGAAACTCCCGACGCTAAGAGTCGCGCCGGGCTTAACTAAGCCCGCATATGTGGCTGTACAACCCGCTCCATACTAATATTAATCGTAATAGTGTACTAGCGTTGCTCGGTGGAAAGATTTCAAGGAGAAATCAAAAATTTCGATTTTGAATAGTTGAAAATACAACGGATCGGTCGGTCAAGTAAGACATTTCTAAGATTTAGAATCAAAAAGCTGTAATCGAACGAAATGATATTATTTGGGTGGTGATATAATTTGAGTGTGTAAATGTTAACGTTGAAGTCAAGTTGTCGAGATAGTTAAAACGGTAGTATCGATCGAATAAATCGCTCGTTGCTGTCACCGGTTGGACAATCGATCAACCGGTTTTAGTCCATAAACCAACAAGTGCCCAAAACACCAAGCCCACTTCTCTATTTTCTTCCTCACATGGTAAATCCCAGAGTTCTCATTTTCTTTCTATTCTTCTTCTTCAATTTTCTCCTCCATCCCTGCCTTTTCGACCTCAAATTTTTGTTCTTTCCCTCATCATCCTCGGCTGCTTGCTGCAAAAAAGGTCCAATCTTGTTGAGTATTTTGTGAGATCGCCCGAGTTGATTTTTTCGTTGGATTTCAAGACTTTTTGTATTTCGAATTTTATTGCCCATTTGATTCTTTCGGTTCTAAATTTAATATTTTGAGTGAAATATTCTTGTTTCGATGTGGGAATTTCGGACGTTTGTGTCAAGTGATTTTTTTGGAATTTTGGGTCACTTCGCTTTATGCGATATTGAATATAATTTTTGTCTAGGCTAGATTATACATAGAGTTGATAATAATCGATTTTTGGGTGAAAAGTTATTGCAGGGGCTGAAGTTGACTTTTGAGTTGACTTTTTTCTAAAACGCTATTTAGGTATAAATATGTTATTGGACCTTTATTGTGATTATTTTGAGGTGGAAATTATGATTTATAAATTGTTGGAAAAATATATATGTTGAAATTAGTTTTATTAGATTTGAGTAGTAAACGGCTATGATTGAGGTTGTTAGAAATGGGTTTGATTATTGGAAAAGTTGATATATCGGTAAATTGAAATTTATTGAAAATGTTAGTATTTTGGTTAAGGTGTCAATCGACATGATTTAGTCGATAGTTGAAATTGGCCATTTTAATAATTTTGAAACATGTTAGCAATCTATACTAAGTTGTTAATTTGTAACTAAAATGGGCTGAAAAAATCAGAAATTTAATTAAGATAAGACTAAAAATTATTGCGAGTAGTGAATTGTAATTTCGGTGTTTTTGATTGTATCGCTTTTAAATACTGAAAAGCACTTGGATCGATTAGGAACGTTCTTATTAACTAAGGCGAAGTACTTATATCAATGTGTTACTTTACGTGACTTACTTTAAATCACAGGAACATGTCGTTGTGGTATGATTATGTGTGTGAATAGTATACATGTTCTTGTAGTATTATTATGTGGTATGATTTCATGGTAACGGTATACATGTAATGGGCTTGTAATGATTATGTGTGATTCATTTATGGAGCCACGATATGATTATGTGATTATATTTTGCGGCGTTTCAAGATTGCTTCGAGGTAAGTAATAGCCGAACTCCCCAACTTATATTTCTCTATTGGTAGCTCATTTCATGTTAGAGCTTCGTATTCTATTTTTACATCTCTTTTGGTATTTCCTGTACTTTGGCCGGCATCAGTTGTATTTTTTGGCCTTTGTCGGCGGCTGTCGCGATGATTTATGATCGTGAGATGTTTTAGTTGCGCTGCTTGGATATTGTTTGGGAGTAGAGTAATTGCTTACCGGTGGCGCTGTCGGAGCATGGTGACTCTCGAGGTGACTCGAGTATCGACTTAACTCATAGTGGATGATTGTGTTTACGCGACTCTCCTTCCTGGGCAGGATACGCGGACGCCATTGGCCTTATACTTATGTATGTGGTTGGCCTTATACTTAGTGTATAAGAAATGTGCTGGCCCTATAATGAAGCAAAGAGTCGTTGGCCTTATACTTAAAGCAGATAAGCGCTGCCAGCCTTATACTTAGTGTATAAGAGCTGCTGGCCTTTATACTTAGCGTGATAAGCGCTTACATGATATTTGCAGTATAAGTTATGTTTGGCCTTATACCGCAGGCGGTTTGGCTTATACTGCAAGGGCGCGTGATTATCGATTGGTCCATTCCCAGTGTAGACGGGTCGAGCATACGCCATTGAGGTTGGTATAGTTGTGAGATATTGGTAGATGTATGGCCTGGATGACTGTAGCTATAGTCGTTGCCGGTACTGCATTTTATTCTCGCGATGCCATTTTACCGAGACTTTCTATTATATCTCGACATGTTGTTTAAATTTGCTAAGTGTCATTGCATGACTGCTTTTATGACTTATTTATTGGTTATGGATATTGTGCCGATTATACTAGATGTCATGCTCGATGATTATGCTTTAATTAGGTTTCTATGATTATCGATAATATTATCGCATTTTCAGGGATCCTAGGTTGGTATTAATCGCTATACATCCTTTTGCTGTCTAAAGTCGAGTCAGTAAATGGTTGAGATAACTTTTGAACGAGGGCGCGTGTGTAAATCATAGACCAAGGTTCATACAAATCTATTAGATGATGTCGATGATATTATATATATAAATGGTGTTTCTCGATTCAAAACGTGTTAGTATATAAGTTATGATTTAACTACGACGTTGATACTATCAGGGAATAAGTTCCGTATACTTAATGAAGAAATCAGAGATAATTTCGTACTTAAGTTATCTGCTAAGATATACGTTGCTCTGGCCAGACAAGATAATGATACCATTTGGAGGTTCTTATGATAAATATTTAGGGGATGCCATAGAGTGCACGACTATACTGGGAGTAGCACTTTAAAAATGAACTAAGATAAGTGGTTGAGTCACAGATGCTTCGAAATATAGATGTTGAGATATATGTTTGAGTTGTGGTATGTTTCAGTGGTATATTATATCGGAATTAGCTATACTTCCGTAAAGATAACCAACAGAGATAACTCGCGATTGCGGCAATTTAGTAAGTTGTCGACGGATGTGGGTTATCAAAAGAAGCTGAAAAGTCCACAAGGAAAGATTTATATTGTGGTCGTAAGAGTATATAAAATATAGCTCGAGGTATATATAGTCTTTAAATAGGTAAGAGTCTTGAATTATCCTTGATTATACGAGCGGTAGGTTAACTTTGTGATATTTTGTATTCACTCAGCCTTTTAATGACTCATTTTCCTATGGGCGACAGCTATGCCTAGGTTGTCAAGGGATGACCGAGATGCATTGGCCGAGTAGCCGCACTCCGTGGAAGTGGCGACGGTGGCTCAAGAATTCAAATACCATATTTTTATATTCTTTGAGATTTTGTCAGACGTAATAATTATTGTCAGATTTATATTATTACTTTCCAATTGTTGTAGTGTTGATTGAAGGTTCAATTCACGGACGAGTTGTATTATTTTATTATAACGTTAAAATGAAATCATTGTTTTTGCTTATCCATCGTCAAGTACTGGACATTCGTGTTCATGACGGTCCCAACCTCGTGGGCCCACCGGCGCGGTCGTTATAATTTTATGACGTTCCTGCAAGCATGTTTCGTGTCCGTGTGGTTACAGTGTACTAGTTTTCAGTCAAAGGTGTCACAAGTACGCGAGTCGCTCTTCCGGTTTCGAGTCCATTTCTTTCCACCCGCCGACTATCGAGGACGCCTACTCAAGATTTCAAGACCAAGCGAGGGTCTTGTAAAGAGACTACCTCGGCTATTGTGTTCTTGTGGTGTTAATTGATCGAGATGTATTATACTACGACGCGCGAACTAATTATGTTAATATGACTTTACGCTGAAAGTTATATGTATGTTGATACGGTAACCGGTATAATACGTAAGACGCACGACGGGTCAGTTATATATATACGATGGGTTATATCAAACAAAAACATGTAATGGTTTAGAATATGATGTATGATATCGGCATTATGAAATATCAAGATATATTTTGGGAAGTGTCTTAATAGTTGATGCCATGGGCAGAGCCGATAAATGACTCTACGGCTGAGGTAATTAAGGACGAGTCATGATAATTAATATATGATATACCATGTGGAATTGTAAAGAATATCAAATGGGTTTATGGGGGCAAGTTACCGAAGGTTAAATAAGACAAAGCGATTATAAGAAAATGTGACACGAGGTTCGACTACAAACGGTAAGTCGTGTGGATACAAATCGAGGTCGAATAAGAAAGAGTTTTGAGTTCATCCGTTAATAATGTTTAACTGGTGAATAAAGTACCGAGTGGAGTTTATCTTTTGTGATAGTAATGAATATTCTTGATGATGAACTCGTCGAACTCTTGGAGCATTTAGACGTGATGAATATGTTTGACACTTACTGGAGAGACAAATTTATATCTGGGAAGTTATTGCGCGGGCTCCCTAGTGCGGAATTTGGAAGTTGTTGATAAGTCAGCAATCGCTTAACTTATGGCATTAAAAAGGTTAATTTAGGAGGATTTTTGGTGACATGCATTTGGCCGGACAAGAATCGGACGTGTGTAAGATGTGATCTTTAAAACAATCTGCACTGGGTCTCGTATACTTGAGTAATCAGATAAATAATACGCGCTGTCTGCTAGTGAATAATGGACGATGATAAAAAGGAGTAAGTCAGCCATTGTAATAAGATGAAATGAAAGCCTAATCTCGCGAATTTATAAAGTTATGCGAGACGTGGGCCAAGTGAAAATTCTTTTGAAAATATGTAAAGTTGATCGGGCAATCTTAATGAAATCATAAGTCATTTAGAAGGATTGGAATATGGTTTGTATATCTAGAATATTTTGGAGGAAAAGTATTAAGTGGGAATTTGAGTTAATGTAAGCATTTCAATAAGTAAATTAAGACTTGACATCGCAATGGGATTAATGTATGGTGAAATATTTAGGTGATGAGTTGATAACAATGCAAGCAGAGTACGAGTGGAATACATGTCGAATAATGAGCTCGTGAGGGATAAATGGACTTATAATAGTCGAGAATTGCATAAAGAGGACTTAATGGAGTTATAAACCTCAGGGAGCTTAGAAATCGAGCAATGTTGATTGTGGTTGAAGGAGTTGAAAGAAGTTTATTAAAGGTTACGATTGGGGTATTATGAGGACCGTCGTAATAGGCCGATAAGGTTAAATTTGGTGCGTAAGTTGTTACGCAAATTGCATATCGAAAAACCATAAGATTTCGCGGAGGTATAAAGCGTCATAAGACATAAATCAACAAGTTAATGTTAGCGCGGATTCAAGGTGAAATTGTTAACCAACGTGTGATAGTGAAAGCCTACTCATTTACCATTATCTTTATCCATCATCTGCGGACCTTAATCTCCCAATCGCAATCAGAAAGCGTAAAAAGAACATGTACTTCTCATCTAATTTCAAATTTTGTTTCATATACTTCTCTTTCTCCTACATATTCAGCTTTTGTATCCTCTTTGTCAACGATTACTATACCAAAGATTGTTTCAAAAGCTATTTCTCATCCTCGATGGAGAAAGATAATGGAGGATGAGATACGAGCCTTAGAGTCGAATGGTACATGGGACTTAGTTATTCCTTCTGATGGGAATATAGTGGTTGGTTGTCGTTGAGTATTCACTATCAAAATGAATTCAGATGGTACGGTGGAAAGATTGAAAGCTCATCTTGTTGCTAAGGGATACACTCAAGTTTATGGTACGGATTATTCTGATACTTTTTCCCCGGTTGCTAAATTAGTCTTTGTGAGGGTACTTCTTTCTCTAGCCGTGAATCATGATTGGCCTTTATAACAAATGGTGATCTTGATGAGATGATATATATGGAGCAACCTCCTGGATTTGTTGCTCAAGGGGAGTTAAGAATGGTATGTAAGTTGAGAAAGTCATTGTATGGTCGCAAACAATCCCCACGTGCTTGGTTTGGGAGGTTTAATTAAGTTGTCACAGAGTTTGGTCTTACCCGATATGTTTTTGATCGCTCGTCTCTTATTGACATTCTGATGGTAAAAAGATATTCTTGATTATATATGTGGATGATATTTTGATAACTGGTGATGATGTATTTGTTATTCAAAGATTGAAAGAATGCCTCCTTTATAAGTTCCAAACTAAGGATCTTGGTTCCTTGAAATATTTTTGGGAATTAAAGTGGCTAGATCTAATCGAGGAATTTGTATTAATCAGAGAAAACATGTATTAGATTTATTGGAGGACACATGAATGTTGGGTTGTAAACCTGTCGATAGCCCCATGAACCCAAATTTCAAACTTGATATTTAAAGTAGTGAGTTACTTGAAGATCGAGGCCAATATAGGAGATTAGAGGGAAAATTGAATTATTTATGTGTCACTCGTCCGGATATCTCTTTTGCAACTAGTATTGTGATTCAATTCTTGAATTCTCTGCGAACGATACATATAGAAGCAGTTGTGCGTATATTGCGTTATCTCAAGAGAGCTCCTGGAAGCGGTTTGTTGTATAAAAACTACAAACATACTGAAATTCAAGGCTATACAGATGCTGATTGGGCTGGTTCTTTTGATAAAAGATCTACATCTGGATATTGTGTTTTTGTTGGAGGCAATCTTGTGTCTTGGAAAAGTAAAAAGAAAACTGTTGTTGCGAGATCTAGTGTTGAATCTGAGTATCGAGCAATGGCTCATACTACTTGTGAATTGGTATGGTTAAAACAACTTCTTGGAGAGTTGAGTTTTCAACAGTCAACACCAATGGACTTGTTTTGTGATAATCAAGTTGTTGTGCATATTGCTTCTAATCCGATCTTTCATGAACGAATTAAGCATATTGAGGTAGATTGTCATTTTGTTCGAGACAAACTTCAAGAAAATACTATCCATACTTTTCAGGTTAGATTCGAAGATCAATTGACGGATTTATTCACAAAATGTCTTGGTGAAAATCAAGTTCTGATTCTTTGTAACAAACTTGGATCATATGATATGTCTGCTCCAATTTGAGGTGGAGTATTAGAAACATGAAATGTCTTTATAATATGTAAAGGGTAGTTTAGGTATTTGGTTATTTTTGTATGTTAATGTATTGTTCTCTTTGTACTCACTTGAATAATAACAAGAAAATATCTTCATCATTTTTTTTCTCTAGACTCATTTATCCTAACCTTCATGAATCACTTTATACATTTCATCTAACCTTGCCTTATACCTCACAATTTTATCGTTTTCGTTTCGTTTTCGCACAAATACTCATTTATATTCTACTCGTTTTACATCGTTTGGTGTATGGATTATAGGTCCAAAAATCTTTCGTAATTCAAGTATTTTAATTCTGACTCTATTGCTGCTTTCTATTTTGGACAATCATTCATGCATAACCAAAACAAAAGGCAATTCAATTGATGATTTATGGACACAAGAGATCACCTGGTACTGCGGAACCGTGGTCGAAAATGTCAAAACCCAAATAACTATAAATTTAATTTATTTCGGATAGCATAATCACAGACACAAAAGCCACCACAAAATCATCAAACCACATAAATTCATTACATATATCATCATACATATCCAAAAAACTTCAACCCATGTTTTTCATATAAAACAATATAATAAAGTTTCAAACCAACTCGCATAACTTTTTTTAGTTTAAATTTCGATACTTAAACACGGAACATCGTAACATTCCACGCCACTAGCCTAACAGTTTACTACTTCAAGCATCATCTTGGTTGAGCAATAGTAGTAGTTGGTGTACCCAAAAGACTCTGGTGCTGAAGATCAAGCTCATTGAGTTGTTGCTCACGATCCATAGCTATCAAAAGAGGAAGACCAAGAACCAAGAAAGTAATTGGGCTGTATCAATTTGTTTTCGGTGCTTTCTTACGTCAAGCGTTGAGGATTTGTTTCACATGGCGAGTCGTTTGCTCTTTGGCTTTGCCATGCCGCTCTGGAGTTAATTTGAGACTGTTGCTAGTACTCCTCCACCACCACCTCTGTTGGGTTTCACTCTTTTTCTTGAAGCCATTTGATCAAAAATTGTTTGGTAAAACAGGTGAGTGGCTTTTGCACTTTTTGCCCAAGTCTTAAACCCTTAAACCGCGATGGTTTGAAGGTTTAAGAGATCTTAAAGAGACGGGGGCGGGCGGGGGGTTACTAAGAATGTTTTATAAACAAGAGTTTTGGGCTTTACTATGAAGATGGTGCATGGTCCATAGATCCCACATGAAAGCTCTTTTGAGCCACTTTGAAATCTGAGGTATTATCTGGCCGCACCAAAATAGTCCGTAGATCCATAAAAGCTGCTTGTGTATATTGGATCAGCTAAACAGGTTGAGATTTGAGAACATTCTACATTTTCACTCGTGGTATGTCCTAACGGACGGGCCTTGGTGGTATCGGGAGTCCCGGCCACTTTGAGTTCCTCTTGAATTACGACCAGCCAGCCGGTTTGAGTCCGTCGATATTAAAATTGAGTATTAGGTCAAAGACCCGATTTAAAATTTCACCAGTAAGCAACAAATAATGGTAAGGTTTAAAATAAACTTATTCTTGTTTAACACATAAAAAATCCTCTAAAAACAAAAATGTTTCGTGCGTAAGTAGTTGAACTAAGCGTGTGCGTTGATAACGTGTCACCGTTTAACACATAAAATAATCTGACCAAAGACATGTATTTTGTAGTAACTTTGGCATCTGGCGTGGCGGCGTTTAGGAAAAAACGTGCCACCGTTTAACTTACATAAATGTTGAGGGAATACAATATGAATTAAACACCATAAACAATTAACAAATAATGGCGAAATAACCCTACAGGCGACAACCACAATCTAAATGTTCGACAATCATAACATAATTATTGTTCAAATACTAAAATATAACATAAAAACTAAATTGTTTGGTCTGATACATGACATAAAATAAAAGAACCATAATTGTTTTAAAACTTGAAAGTACATAACATGAAACAAAAACTTTTATTCGCTCATTGTGTTTCTTGAGTGTCATCTCTCCGTGTCATCATTTCATCTCCCACTGACGATCAAGCCCCGGTGGCGGTGGTGCTTTTGATAGTTCCATATGTAGTAGCATCGGATGGGGCAAATTGACGCCCAACCTGCATTCGCGATGACCAGAAATGTAACAAGCATAGCCTTAGTAAGCAACGGCAGCTTGACTATTAGTAGGCAAAAGGACCCTTTTGAAACGACACCCAAATAAACTTTTTGAATGCGTTCAAATTATCTATATCACAGCTATATGTGACTTTATTTGGAAATCAGTAAAGAAATTGATTCCACTTTTAATATGCCAGTTGCGATAATTGTGTATCAATTCATTTTACCGGGTTAGTTAAATGTGATTCTTTGGAACTTAGTATTCAACTTTTAGTAATTTGTATATTACTAGTGTGGGTTCTACGTGATAATTTAAGGGGTTATGAGCGGTGCTAGATCTTGCCTCGTGTCGTTATAATAATAGTAATTGGTCAATTATTGTGTATTATCTGACTTACTATTGAGCTGAGGTCCCATGCTGCTCACGATGGCGTTGAATTATATTTCATGTATTAAATTAAACTACATTTGCTAAATTGAGAGTTGATTGTAATCACTTGAAGATTCTCAATTAGAATTTTACATTGACAATGTAAAATATAAATTGGATGAACACGAGATTAATTAATTAGTCAATTGAATTAGTCGCTAGTTAGTGAAGCCTTTGTTAGTAACTTGTTAGTTACTAATAGCAACTTGTTAGTGTTTGATTTTATAGCGGTTTTAATTAAAATCAAGCGAGTCGGCTCATTAACCGTTCGGTTGAACTTTAGACTAAATGATGATTACGTTAGCCTAAATATAACATAGAGGGGGGTGATTAAGGTTTTTAAGTTAAGTTTCTACCTTTTTTCGAGTTTTTTTAATTTAATATAGCGGAATTAACAAACTATATATGAATATAGAATTAATTCAATAAACCAACTACGAAGCTGAAGCGATTAGTCAAGAAATAAACAACTAATATATGATTAACTAAAATAACAAGAATACTTGAAAGTAAAGAGATAAGGTAGAGAGACAATACACACGATTTTTACGAGCTTCGGTTCCCCTAATGCTCGACCGTCGGCTTTCCAACCTCGGGATTTTGGTAAGGATAACTAGCTCTTGAAGAATTGTTTGATTACACAAGCAGCCAGTATCAGCAAACTTACAGCTTCTGACAGTGACTGACTCAGTGGGATTTTGACACTGTGTCTAAAGGCCCAGGAACTAGAGGCTTCGCTCTTAGGATTCGCCAACTTCTCCAACTAAGAATAACTGGCACATGCTGCACAAGGATTTTCCACCAATCACAATTAGGATAGGAAGTAATACAATAAACACACAACTATGGAAACTCTCTACTAAAGATGATGAAGATTAAATGTGAGAGCTTTAACTTTTTTCTTTTTGAATTTCAGAGAAGATTAAATACTTGAAAAATGGATCAAAAAGAAAGTTAGGGTTTTAAAATAGAAATAAGCTTATATAGTGCACAAAATAGGGAAAAAGGCCGTAGCGTCGAGACAGCCGAGACGGGGTCTCGATGAGCCGATGGGCGAGGCCAACGGCTATAAGCCGGCCCACTGTATAGACATCGAGAGGTCGGAGTCCGTTGATCGAGACCCGAAGTGATAAGCCGATCTCCCTAGGAGTACGGCTATAAGCCAAAGCCACAATATAGACCTGTCGAGAGGTCCGAGGAGGTCACCGATCGCCAGAGTTACCCTCTCGATGGGGTCTCGTCCCAACGGACACGGTGATCGGGGCCCTCTCGATGGGGTCTCGATGGTCTGTGGTTTCTCTTCCAAAATAAGGATCGTTTCAAGCCAATTCTCGAAACTAAATGACACACAGTCATTTGTACGAGCCTTAACAATGAATCAATCTATACTTAGGATTAGAAACTACACAATTTATCAATTTTAAAAACCGGTCAAGATTAAAACCACTTAAAAAGTCATTACTCACCGTACTTAAAACAATATACTAAAAGTGTAGAGTTTCGCTACAAGCAGCACTATCTTGATAAGCAGCATTTCTTTGATTAGCTTGGCGTTTGTTTGACTCAAACAACGAGTCTCGAAGACATCTAGATCAGCCCTTTAAGCACTTGAACTTATTAAGAGAATAAACCTAATAACCGATTCATGGCCGGAGTAGTTCGTTTAAACAATTTGTTATCTTCAAAAAGCAGGTTTGAATCGAATTCCATTATTCAGCACACTATATAAGTGATTCTTATCATTTAGGTTTCATAAGAATCATGTGAAAAAAACTAGCCTCCCTCCATTTTCTCTCTAGAATGGCCAAAAATATCCAAGGAAGAATTGAAAATTGCTATAGCGATTTTATCGATTCAATCCGTGTTCCTAGCGAGGCGCATAAATGTAGGATTCAACCTCTCTGGTGTGGACTAACTAGAGGCACTACAGCGATGGAATTCAAAGGAGGTTTAGGTAAGAGAAAGATTTGGAGATAGACTTCATGGCGTCTACGTAAGTACTGCTTTGTATTCATATAAGTCATTATATGTTTTTAGATTAATTTATATCATTTGAGGATCCGGGATGTATGAATTTGGTGTTTATCACAAATGAAATTCATACTAGATTCTAACAACTTCTTAGATATACGGGCATTGTTAAGAATCGCCGTACAATCATTCAAATCACCGGCCAATTACTACGCACTTCGCTTTCGTGCAATGCATTGGAATCCCTCTACTGAGCCAAATGATACACTAACTAAATCATCTTCCGTGATACTACCACGGACACCGTTAATTGTGTAATTACACGCCCCACACCACCGTTGAATATTAAGTAACCCTAAGTGTATGATGAAATTGTGCAACTATCTCGAGTGCAATCAACAGTAAAAGTTACAAATAATTGAAAATTGACATCTTTCTAATAACTTAAATAAAGTACTACGATTGCGAAATAAAGTACTACCGGTTCTTGTTCGATAATACAACTATTAGCAATCAATTTACAATTGTTTATTAGCATATTGTTCACTTGCCTCCCCGGAGAAGAATTCGAGAGGTGCCGTGTAGAGGTTTTTCAGGTTATCATAGACCACGTCCGCCAAAGGCTTAAAATTTACCTGAAGCCTTTATTCGAATGTGTCAACTTTGTAGCCATTGAGTGTAAGCTATCTATGGATGGCGAACTTCATGATGTCAAGAGTGATTGAAAATGGAAGGTTCGGATAGTGGCAGCGTCATGTTTACTTAGGATGGGTGGCGTGAATTTGTGGAGCGTCCATGACATAGAATGTGGTGACTTTGTAGGTTTCGCCATGAGCGGATGAGCGTAATCATTGTATCGTTTTCGTTGTCCATTTATGCGGTCATTAATTGTTGTGAGAAAGGAGCCTCTTGTATCTTAAATTACTGTTGAACTATTAATAAATCGTTATTTCATTAGAAATGTTATTTGTTCAATTCGTCATCAATTTTCATTTTCATTGTCATAAAACGGTACACCGTTAGAATTACATGTTGGGACGTTTAGTAAAAAAATTAAGCTGGGGCAAAGCAGAGGTGCCCGCGTCATTAGATACAGAAGCCTCTAGAGGCCGAATAGGGGTCCGGTGGTCACTTGCTTGGTCGAGACCCAGCCCGGTTCGTTAAGGGGCGTTGGAAACAAATCGAACATGTTGTAAGGGAGCCGGCCGGTTCGATCACTTAAGGGATCGGCCGGTTCGATCATAGGGACCGATTCGTTAAAGCGTTTAATTCTCAACTCTCGCTTGGCTTAGCGTGTTATCGAATTCGGGTTCTAAGCGGGTAGTGCAGCGGGGATAGACACTTTGGTAATCATCTGTGGTTTAAGAAATCAAATATTATTTTTTACTCGAGTTTGACTCGAGAGCTAATCGAGCAAGTATCGAGTCAGATTTTTTGGTCTAAAAAACTCATGTAGAATAAAAATATAGTGAAGGAAAAAGAGTACATTATTTTCTAGATATGTTTCAAATAATTACTTTATTAAAAACATTATGAAGAAAAATCCATGGAAAATATGATAGTAAAAGAGTGGCATGTACATTCGTGATTTATGCACAAATATCTGTGCCCTTTAATCTCAGAACATCGATAATAATTCTCCACCTATAAGTTTTCACACAATTTTAATTTATTTTTGTGTAATAAGTACTGTTAATGATACACAGAGTAAAATAAACAAGAAAGAACATAAAAAGAGTGGAGCCCGGATAATTTAGACATGTTCCGATTTGAGTTGTGCTACAACGGAATTTGTTAGCTAATATGTTGAAAAATTCTTATAGTATATGTTGGAAGAAATAAAATTATTGGAATGTATGGTGATTTAGCTTATGTTATACATACATATTGTGCATAAGCTAAAATGTTATGTTTCGTGTATAAGGATTTGAGTTTATGCATTGTAATCATTCTCGATTTATAAAGTATTACAGATAGAAAATAGCAAAAAATAATATGAATAATGAGAACAGTGTAATGGACAAAAATATAAAAAATATGAGAAGAAATTGTATTCATCGTGAGGATTACGATACAATCACCACTGGAAATAGTAACAAAAAAATACAAAATTAAGCGACAAAGCGGTGAGGCAGGGATGGAAATAAAGGGGCAAAATTTTTGAAAGTGTGAAAATAGGAGGGCCAAATTTGAAAAAAAACTAAAAAACAATACTAAATCAGCCAAATATACTATGAAAAAGAATGATAGCTGGGATATTCAGACAGGTTGGCCAAAAAACATAAAACCTCTCCCATCATCTGCTCTAAAACTTAACTTTGCATTTGATCTATGTATAAATTATACATCATCTTCAAAAATCTAAATGAATGAATGATAAAATTCTATTTTTTAATAGAAAAAATATAATTTTCAATATTATTTTAAGGAGCATTAAGGGATGTTCAGGTTCGGTCGATGGGTTTTTTTCAAATTTTTTTGTGTGAAACCAGGTCTGTCGGGTTTTTAAATACGCCCAAACCGTTCGGTTTGAATTGGATTCGATTGATGTACGGTTTAAATGCTTAGTCAGATTCGGTTCGGTCGGTTTTTCGGTTTTTATAAAAATAGTATAATATAAAGTTTGTGATTTGAAATTAAAATAAAATATATAAATTTCAACTACATACGCAAATGTATGATATAGCGTAGATAGACGTCAGAGCGGTGTTTATTATCTTATTACTAATGAATTGTTTTGGCTTGTCTTGTAAATAATAGATAGGCTCGCTTGACAGTTAACTTAAATATGCGTAGCTCACGTTGATTAATATGAAATAAACTTTTAAATATTCATAAAATAAATCTTTTCAGCCCAAAATAAATCTTTACGTGATTTCAAACTAAAATAGTTATAAACTAAAAATATCACAAATTAAATATTTTAATAATATATATACTCGATTCGATTCGATGGGTTGGTTGGTTTATCAACTGGCAAAACAGATTTGTGGGTTTGATTTTTCTTCATTTAGTTCGGTCCCATTTTTTCAGCAATCGATAAAAAATTAGAATTTTTTCGGTTTATGCAGATCGATAACATTCTGCCATTGCCCCAGCCTGGTTCCTCACCGGTTATGACAAAAAAGACAAAATCATGAAAATTCACTAATTTGAGTGCCATGTTGTATTTCCAATGTATCCAACTAGCCGAGTGACATTCAGGCAAATAACTCGGTAGTTGGGGCCAGGTTAACGGTGATAATTAAAGGTAAGAGGGAAATGGCGGCTTGAAGCACTTGGTGAGGAAAATAGCAAAAGAACATTGTGGAGAAAACACTGCATTTTTGAGGCACAGGAAAGTGGGAGTATTAATTATTAAATTTATTACAAAAAATATAAAATTTATATAATTGGATTTGTCTTTTTAAAATAATTTAATAATAGTAATTTTCAAAATTTTTTAATAATATAATTAAAGAATAATTGAATATCAAATATTTATCTTGATATGTGAAAAGGTCAATTAAAATAAATTGAATGAAGTATTATTCACTGTGAGGATTACGATGCGATATTGTCTATTTTATAATAATTCAATATGCACAACTAAAGTAGAAGTAAGCTTCGATACCTGATAATCACTCCTCTAACTAGATTTAATGAGTAATTCCATAACAATTATCCTTCGACATCATTAAGTCAAGAACATGTCTCGAGAAAATTTTACTAGGAAAATCATGTAACATAAAAATATAATGAAAGAAAGAGAGTGCATTGTTTTTTAGATAAATTTCCAATAATTACTATATTAAAAACATTATCAAGAGAAATCAATGGAATATTAAAAAAAAGAGTGGCATGCATATTCGTGATATATGCACAAATATTTGATCCCTTCAATCCCAAAACATCGCTAATAATTCTCCACCTAGAAGTGCTCACAATTTCAATTTATGTTTGTGTAATAAGTACTGCTAATCATATACGGAGTAAAACAAACAAGAAGGCACCTATAAAAAATCTGTTGAATAAATGGTTCCAATTTGAGTTGTGCTACAACAGAACTTTTTAGCTAATATGTTGAATAAATGGTTTTACTATATTCTAGAAGAAACAAAATTATTAGAAAGTATGGTGATTTAGCGGAGGTTATACATACATATTGGGTATACGTTAAAATGTTATGATTACGGATTTGAGTTTATAGATTGCAATCATTCTCGATTTGATGTTCACAAATAAATTATTACACATAAAAAACAAGCAAAATATAATATGAGTAATGAGAACAATGTAAATGGACAAAAATATATTAAATATCAGTAGAATTATTATTCATTGAGGATTACGATACAATATTCTCTATTTATATCTTTCAATGTACACAACTAAAGTAAGTCAACTTTGATATTAAGCAATTACTCCCTCCTAATTAGATTTAACAAGTAATTCTAGACCACCCACGACAACAGATCAAATGGGAATGTGAAAATGGATTAATTGAATGCTCCGAATTGCTTGTGGAGATGGAATCAATATTTGATCTGGTGTTAAGTTTTTTAACTCTCTCGTGGGCCCCACCTGAAAATAAACTAAACAAAATAAAAAATTGGCCAAGCAGCTTGTAAACATGTTCCCAGAATGTTATCTTTATTTTTTCATGCTTATTTTTTTAAAAGCTATTTTTGTACAATAATTAATCAAAATAAAAATTAAAAAAATATCTGGCTATTTTTATTTTTTGAGATACATAAATAGAGGCTAGGTTTGTATCGTTGAATGGCAAAAAATATACCACTATTTATTTTTTTTTATTTTTGAGATCCTAAAAATTTAATTTTGAAATTCAAAAAAAAATATTTTTGAGAAATGAAGATAAAATGGTATGGAAGAGAAATTAATTTGACACTTTGAATAATACTTAAATGTTAAGGGCTGACTAAGCTGAAAGTAGAGTGTTGTTTGATGAGGTCTTCGAGGTGGTAGATGGTTATCCTTTGTCATTATTAAGTCAAAATCATGTATGGAGAAAATTTTACTAGAAAAGACATGTAGCATAAAAATATAGAGAAGGAAAGAGAGCGCATTGTTTTTTATATACATTTCGGATAATTACTTTCTTAAAAACATTTAACATAAAAATGAATGGGATAGTGAAAAAAAAAGTGGCATGTATATTCGTGACTTGTGCACAAATATTTATGCCCTTCAAATCCCAAAACATCTTTGATAATTCTCCGCCTATGAGTGCTCACAATTTCAATTTATGTTTTTATAATAAGTACTGCTAATGATATACGGAGTAAAACAAAAAAGAAGGCACATAGAAAAAATTTCCGCTGCCGGGAGTCAAACCCGGATAATTTAGATTCGTTCCAATTTGAGTTTTGCTAGAGCAGAATTTGTTAGCTAACATATTGAATAAACACTTTTCTATATGTTATTAGAAGAAACAAAATTATTAGAAAGTTCGGTGATTTAGTGTATGTTAAACATACATATTGTGCATAAGTTAAAATGTTATGCTTCGTGTACAAGGATTTGAGCTTATACATTTTAATCATTCTCGACTTAACGTTCACAAATAAACTATTACACACAAGAAACAAGCAAAAGATTTAAAAAGCATTCCCGGACTGTGGATTATTTTCTCTCTAGCCTAAAACTTAGAACTCTTTCTAGCCTAAAACCCTAGAAAACTTTTCTACTGGCCCTGAAACCTAGAGTTCTTTTAAATACCGCTCTTCTTCTTTCTCGCCGATTATTTTCATAATTTTCGATTGATTAAAATGCGTCTATTCTCACGCACCAACTGTGGATGCGAGATTATTACGGGGGAGTTCTTGGAGTTGCCGATTGTAGGAGGAAGAGGCAAAACCGATGGAATTGCGTGGAGGCAGATTTGATAGATGGCCTAGCCGAATGTGAGGCAAGTGTCTACGTGAAAGTACATTCCCTCAAGAATGGCTTCATTAGTACCCAGGGGTTTAATTTAGCCATGTCGCGCGCATGGAATTGTAAGGGCATTCGGAGGTCTAAGAGGTCCGATCACATGGGTTTTTTTTCCGGGATAGAAAGTGTCAAGGAGGGTGTTGAATGATTGGTCCATTAATTGCTTTGATAATTTGATTGTAATAGTTAAGCGGGGTCGATATATGGATCCTACAAGCTATGGGGTTTCGATGCGTGTGTTTTAGGACTAGAGTGAGGGATTGAAGGCAGTACTCAACTTCGTGATATCATTGGGAAGATAGGGAACACTTTGAGTTGTGAAGTGTGGAACTTCGAGATCGATAAGCAGGGGGAAAGTTTTTTAAGGTTAAAGGCTACGGTCATGATCCATCAGCCGATTAGGAGGCTAGTGAATTTCAAATTTGGTTCATCAATGGTCTCGGGGTACTTGGCCTATGAAAGGCTGCCGAATATGTGCTTTCATTGTGGAAAATTAGGGGCGTCTAAATCAAAGCTGATACGAGCTAGATCGGAGGAGGATTATGCAGCGAAGGTGAGGTATGCAGTCCTATGGATCGATTCTCCTCTGGAGAGATGGCCGGATCGTTCAAATTAATGGATGAATACATTTTAGAGGTCCTCTCCCCGATTCCGACCGAGCATGTTTGGGAGGCAAAGGGAAGGGTGACGTCGGAGTGGGGGCTTTCTCGATCGATTTTGGAGGCCAAACGGTGCTACAAATTAGAATCACGGTTAGTGGTGGATGACCTACTTGGGGAGGAAATTCTCTCGGAAGAGGTGGCTGAGTACCCGGTGCCACCACAATTACAGTGGGCAGAGCGGTGGAAATCGATGCTGGAAGTGGCAAATAAGGGAGGGCTCGTGGGAACTCATTGGGCGTTGGGCTATAGGCGGAAGCTTCGACTAAAAACAAAAGGATGAGTGGGGTGTGAGACACATAAAAGATTTGGCTTTCGATTTCAAATTATGATGGTCGGAAACGTGAGTAAGGCCCACAGCCAGCTTGATCAAGAACAAATCCACATCGAAGCGACAAAGAACTTGGAGTTCCCGATGAGAAGTTAGCGGTTTCGAATGTGGAAGGGGAGGTGTTTTCAACAACCAATAAATCGGCCGGGCTGGCTGGCGGCCCGTCAGCAATGATTAATATCCTAAGTTGGAATTGTCGGCGTTAGGCCCACCCACAGGGTGGATTCGTTAAGCTAGTAGGGTTAGCGAGACTCAAAAGCCCCGAGTTTAGTTTTCTCATCGAAACTAACCCGAAAACTTAAAGTGGGAGTTAATATAATTCCGAAAGTAAAACTTTACAATATGTTGGACGTAGAGGCGGACGGGAGAAAAGGGGGCTTAGCATTGCTTTGGAATAGGAAGATTGATGTTTCGGTTAAATCTTTCTCTTCGCACCATATTGAAGCAGTTATAGAGGAAGGGACAGTAAATTCTTGGAGATTTGTTGGTTTTTACGGACACCGTAAAAATTTCTGAGGGGAAATTACTGTGGGAACTTATGAGGCATTGATAGTCTTTCTCAATTACCTACTATTTTCATTGGGGAGGTTTTTAATGAGGTGCTTAAGTGAACATGTTTCCAGCTGGGGAGGGTCTGAACCCGACTTAGCAAATGAACAATTTCAATCAGAAGCCGTTACCAGTTGGCCCAGGATTTTTTGATATAAGTCTGAGGATACCCATACACATGGAGCAACAACTTCATTTGCTTAACTTTCTCTGAGGCAGGACTAGATCGTGCATTGGCTTAGAGATTGGAGGCGATGTATGTTTCGGAAGGCAGCTAGCACATGGAATTGACACCATTAGGACCACCTCCTGCATTTCTCATCTAGGAACACAAGTTCAGGGGAGGCATACCAAACTAAACCACGGAGTTTGGAGTTCGAAGCAAAGTTGGTGCCTTTAGAGAATAGTCTCTGAGAGTGGTAAGGGGAGTAGGTGGAATGCAAAAGCAGAAGGGTGATCAGGGAGTTATAGTTTTCAAGGGCATCCAAAATCGATGAACTAAGAACACGATTGGAAAAGCTGGAGCTTGGTGATTTCCAACGTAGAATGGATGATAAGCAAGGTGACGCTTGGACCACGTTCAAGGCTGGGTCTAAGTACCCGTGATCAAAAATTCAAAAACGAGGTGGCATATTGGAAATAGGCGAGATGCGAGGCGGCGATTATACATGTGGGCACAAGTGAGGCCAAATGGAATTTGAAGGGGGATAGAAACCACGACCCTATTTTTACGCATTATGTCGCGATTCGAGAGGAAGGGAAGCGAGAATCGATCACGGCTTTACAAGATGACTTGTCAGTGTGGCGAGAATGACATTCGGGTGATTAAATTACAGCGGTGACACCACACAATTTGTTCGCTTCGGAAACCGGAGGGCTTTTCGCGTAATGGTGTTGTTGAAATCAATGAGAATTGGTTCCATTTATTATTATGCCCATTGCGACAATTGTGTAGCAGTCATTTCGATTGGGTTAAATGTGATTATCGAACTTAGTGTTCAACTTAGTAATTGTATATTACTAGTGTGGAGTTCATGATAATTTAAGGGTTATGAGCGTGCTAGATCTTACTCATTAATCGTTATAATAATAGTAATTGAGGTAAATTATTATTATTATCTGGCTCTTATTATCGAGCCTAGAAAGGTCATGTCTGATGGCATTGAGTTATATTTCATGTATGAAATTAAAGAGAACTATATAATTGAAATGTTTCTCAATTACAAAGATTCCTACGTTTTGTAGAATATCGATTGAACAAATAGAATCAGTAAATAGTTATTTAATTGGTTCGGCTTTAGTATTGCTCGATAACTTGAAAGATTATTGATATTGACTCGTTACTATTTAATTGGCTTAATTAAATGAAGTTTCAACTCGATGTAGCAGCGTTAGTGTCTTAGCGAACTAATAGAGTTAGCGAGTCGAAGCTATTACTTAGCGAGTTGCTTATCGGGGCTTCAACTTTGGCACATATAAAGCAAACTTTTAAGAATTTTTTTCATCAAAGTTTTTTATGCTTTTCACCAAAAACCTATTGCTCCCCCCTTTGTGATTCCCCCAAGAATTTTGGAGTTTTTTAGTTTTTGTTCGTCACTTGTTTACTAGCATAGATTGATTTCTTGATTGACCCTCTGGTGGACTAACTAGAATATCATCACGGCGATATTACAACAAGGAGGAGGAGCTAAGGGAAGTCAAATTCACGTTGTGAATTTGGGCGTGTGGATTTTTGAGGTGGAATTTACTCATTGCCAGGCTTGTAAGTCCCTGTTCATATATTTAATTATATGTTTTGTATTGAATAATGTAGTATGCGCTTTAAAGATCACGGAACTATGGATTTGTATTTATACTCCTTATATCCAGGTAATGAGAATTTTTTCTTAGAGTGGCATCATGAGCCCATAAGTTGCTTTACATTATTTATTTTATGCTTGTTTTGTGTTTACCAATTTTTATTTGATTAAGTGCTTTGTTCATGCTGTTTAATTGATAAATATATGATGAGAATAAACCTCACCATATTCTGATTATTGATTTACACATGTGTTACAAGTTTATGATGATGTATTATCATATTTTACGTGCTTTTATGGATTTTGTTTCATAAATTAAGGGCGATTTAATTGATTTGTTTTCAAAGCTTGATTTGTAAAACTTGTTGTTTGGGCGGAGTAATAAATTTTTATAAAATTAAACTTAATTTTTTTTCTGGAACCCAGATGATAGCACGTAAGAAGATCTCCATTAAATTACATAATTTTGGATTTTTCTAAGTGCCTGAAAACAATTTTGAGATTTACGGGGCATTTGAGTGTAATAATTAAATATGAAAAATTTGTTTTAATGACGACCAGTGGGATTTGTTCTATGGAGGTTAACGTGTTCAATTTCATAAATTTAGAAGCCTCAAAACGATTCTACAAATGAATTAAATTAAATCTGAAAACCCGAGGAGTTAAATATGGTATTATTACCATAAATCGGCCCGACCGACTTCCGGCGACCACGAGGCGCTCAATCGGATCGGGTGACCCAGTACCAAAATGACGGTCGGACGACGAACTAGGGCGGAGGAGGCCTCCCAATTTTGAAAACCAATTCGAATTTATTCGCATTTTGGTTTCCTAAAATATGGGACTAGTTATATTTCGGTTTTTTATTGATTATTTGTCATTTTAATCAACTAATTAATTGTAGTAATTATGTGATGACAATTAATTAATTTCCTTTTTATATTTTATATCTTTTTAAATTAATTTAAAGTGATATAACGGTATATTGGCACAAACTTCGCTTTCATAATGTATTTTAGAAATATTTGTGATGAATATTTTTCTCAATATGTACTCACAGGTTAATAATTATTGGTAATAATTATTGAGTGACATGTGTATGATAATTGGTTTTATATTAATTAATTTTTAATATTGTAATTACATGGATTAATTAATTTGATAGTAAACATGCATTTTCATGCCATTTAAAATATTTATTAAGTTCATTTATGTATGATTTCCAATAAAAGTGCCTATATTTTTTGTAATGAAATGACCTTGAAGTCGTATTTCTTGCATTTTATTCTTTGTTTTTACACCACTTAGCTTGCAGAGCATCTAAGATGGGTTAGTATATAAATATTATGTGAAGATATTTGAAAGAATAGATTTCACGGTGGTGATACTTGAAGTGGACTCGGATGGATCGGGAAATGCAGATCTGAAATTGGGACTTATGTTGAAGGTATTTGATAAACGCATAATGAGTTCTAAGGGCATATCGTATATCTCTTTGAATGTGCATTACTTGTTTTATTTTTCATGTTGCGTATATTGCTTGGATTGTAATGCTAGTATCGTGAGTAAATGAAAACAAAGTAATAATAATCTACAATTAAAATTTAAGCAAAGTGTCGAGCCAATTTTTAAAGTTGTGCAATCAAGCGCATCAATTAGACGCGTGATAGGCGGTGTTACGATGTTGCATTTGATAGGCAATGGATCTTGTTGGTATTTCAGCGTAGCGTTGTGGGCTTCAGGATGATCAATCAGAAATAACTTTGGTTTAATTGAGTATGCTTAATCGGGTTTCGGAGATACAAATGTTGAAGATGACATCTTGTAAAAAGGATGCTTTATTGACCCTGAAGTTATGGTTTATAATTGAGGATTTGACAACCCTACTATTATAAGCTGGATTGAAATGTAGCGGTGTTCTTGGTTTGAATTTAAGTGTAATAGGTCTTGATACTAATATATTCGTGAGATTTGTGATATTTAATTATTTACTTTACATTTATTTGTAAGTGTTTTTACGCATGATAGTTTCTTTGAGAGTACATTTTTATTTTTATTCTTTGTAGAATTAATATGGCTGTATTGCTACTCAGAACTGACACTTGAGCAGTGCAAAGGTGAACTTCGAATTTTGGCAGTGGTCTCGGGTGAGAATCATTCTCGAAGCGAGAGAGAGGGTGAATACGTCTTGAACAATAAGGTTCCACATGAAACCTAATGATAAGGTACCTCACGTCGGGGAAAAGGGATCCCTGGCATGAAATCGTCTTTGTGGATGTCAATGTCACCATCTTTTGCCAATATACCGTTCCAAAATTCAATATGAAAGGTGGCGACATATGACATATACCGGCAACTTGAGGAATTATTCGAGGCTTCGCTTGAGAGAGAGATATGACATTATTACGTACTTTCTGCGTGGGCCAGTATTTGGGGAAACCCAGACGGGCACGGCTTCATGTCATTAAAATGATTGGCTTGGTCGTCGGCCTTCAGCGCCCTGGGCACCGGTGGATGCAAATCTGAAGTCTCTTCCAGGGGAGACTTAAAATTCTCTCCCAGTTTGTCATAATGAACTTCAATGTACTGAGATTTGAGTTATCTCTAGCAAGCGCATAAGATACGATCCACGAATCTTGAGGCAGAACAGTAAGACTAAAACTTCTACTCATACATTTTGGTGGTCCAAAACAAGAAAGAAACATTCAAGAAAGAAGAAGAAGTTTAGGCAAGACGAGGGTTCGGTAATCCCAAGGATTCTTTGGAAAGGGAGGAGCTAGGAAAGGACCGAGTAATGCGTTATTCTTTGAGAGCACATGGTCGTGGAAATCGACTGCGAGGAAGTTCCTGAGATGATAGGAAGAATGGTCTCATGACGCTCGACCCTAAATTGTGTATGTTATTGAGATTTGTACAACTTCTAATTCTACTTAAGTGAATTCTTAGACACCGGTTGTGGTTCTCGTATTTGTAAGTAATATGCGGGGAACTTCAGTCAATGAACTTCGAAAGAGGGGAAATGGATGCGTGTGGGAAATGGCGTGAAGGTTGCGGTAGCAGGTAGGATCCATTAGTTTAAATGCCCACGGGCCTTGTTTTGAACTTATCTCCGGTTTACTATGCGCGATTCAGGGAATATTGACTATTTACGTTTTTGAATAATGATGGTTTTTCATTTTCAATAGATCCAGGAATGAATTTAGGATCACGGGGAATGGGGTAGTATTTGGTACCCCGCCTCACTAAAAATGGTCTATACGTTTTAGACATGATTAATGAGTAAATATAACATAAACTTAAAAGCAGACAAGCCCTAACGACAAGCAACATACATGGCATTGCGGACTGGAGTCGCGTTAACGAGGCAAGATCAAGAGCTCACTCAGGTGGAATACTTAGAAGTTTCGATTATGAATCATACGATAAATTAGCAGGAGTCTTGCATACAGGCAAATGACCAAAATAAATTTCCAGCAGACTTTAAATGAAAGGGCAAAGTGATTTGTTAAGAGGATAAATACGCTTGTAGCGATGTATGTGGGCGATGTTTCTACGCAAAGGAGGTTATAACTACTTCATTACATTCTGATGACTCACAGTAGATCACGGTTTGTGTATACGATGAGACACAAACACGAGTCCTTTGAGAAATTGGAAGGAGTTCCAAAATGAAATACAAAAACCCGGTTGGAAAGAGACAATAAAGATTCTCGGTCGAGGTGGAAATATTTTGAGTCACGAGTTCAATACTGGAAATCTTAGAGAGTGTGGTATTGTTTCACAACTAGAAAAAAGCTCCAGCGAGGAGCGCCCGCGAGCGTAATGGAGTGTCAGAAAGGAGAAACCGAACCACTAACGGCAGCGGTTAGATCTATGATCAAACCTATCGATCCTGGAGTTAATTTTACGGGGATATGCGGCTTCTAAGCGCGGCAGTCAACAGTCGGCGGATAAAACTCTCCATGAGCGTGGTTTGGGAAGATTCCCAAAGTTGGGTTTTTCCACAAAGATTTGGTGTTTGTGAAGCTTATGTTAAGAGATTAATAAAGAGAGGGTGATAAACTTTGAGCCCCGAATACGGTAAATGCTATTTCATAGGATATCCAAAGGGAAGCTTAGGTTGGTTACTACTTCTGAAGCGAGGAGAATAAAATCTTCATTGCGAGCAGGGGTATTCCTTGAAAAGGAATATGCATCCCGAAAGGACTAGAAGTAATGAATTGTTCTACCATCTTGATGAAGCTCAGCGTGAAGTCAATATCGATGCATGTCAGAGGCATCGACACACATGAGGTGGAACCTTAACAAAGGCCGGTTCTTGATCATGGCTATTGGAAGAACCCGACCACAGGAGATCAGCGGGGATCGCCCACGAACAGGAGGCGCTGGTATGGTGAAGCTTTTTTTCATCATTGAGGTAGCCGAGGCCGAGCTTCACCTAAAAGCCAGAGATGATTCTATGTGCCCAAGCAGGGTTTGATTGCTTGTTGAATTGCAAATGGGGCTATACATTGGATGTTTTGAAGCTAGACTTGTAGCGAAGGTTTGAGGAGCAAGTTCACTTGGGAGTGGACTATGACCCAGAAACTGCCGCCGTGGCTATGCTTAAACCATCAGGATAATCTTAGCCATTCTTTGCATTTGATGACTATGAAATATGGCAAATGGATGTAAAGACAGCTTTCTGAATGGAAATTTAGAGGAAGATGTTAATACGTAGTACGACCTCAGGAGCTTTACGTGTCTAAAGGACGTAGCTTACAAGAAGGTATGCAAGTTGCAAAGTCCATTTATGGTCTTAAGCGAGCATCCAGCGATTGGAATACGTTTTATGAATCGATCAAAGTTTGGTTTAAATCGAGCGAAGAAGAATCTTGTGTATACAGAAGGTAAGTGGGAGATTCTTGTCATTCATAGTCACGTAATAATACGATGACATACTTATCATTGGAAACAGCGTAGAGAGTTACTAAGCTTCGATCCAGGGTGGGCGTGCGAGTATTTCCTCAATGAAGGACTTGAAGCTGACTTATGATATATACTTGGAATAAAGATCCACGAGATCGGAGCCGGGGAGGCGATTGGACTTTGTCGAGGGATACTTATGTGAATAAGATGCTTTGCAAGGTTCAACAGTAATTCAAGAAGATGTGAAATCTCACAGCGAGACATGGAGTTCAACTCGGTGGGCGGTGTCCCGCTCTTAGTCTTTGGGGAGATGACAGAATGAAGGACATACACTTATCTTCGGTACATAGGGTTCCGTCGTGGCATGCCCGTGTTGTCTAGCATTGCGTGCTTGTTATGCGCTTTAAAGTGTAACCCGATGTAGATACCAAGCTAATCCGGGTGAAAGCCCTTTGGATTAGGTGAAGATAAATCTTGAAGTATCGCGAGAGAAGAACTAAAAGATGCTTTCTTGAGAGGTATATGGTGGAATGAGAGTTAACGATGGCAATTGCAAGCGCCGATTTTCAAGCGGCCGAGAGCGACTATCGTTCCCGATGCAGGTATGTATTTTTGTCTCAATGAGTGGAGGCGATATCTTTGGAGGAGTTCCAAAGCAATCGTTCTACCGCGAGAATCTAATTAAATCGCGGCGTCTGAGAGCCGTAAAGCATGTTGGATAAAGAAGTTAGAGTGACCGAACTTGGTGTGGTACCTAGCGTTGAGGGACGATTGGAGTTGCTTTGGCGAAGCGATCTTTGGGGCGATAGCTGAGGGAAGCTAAGGAACCCGAGCACATCACAAATGAAACACGTGCTCGAGAAAGTATCACGATTAGGGCCAATAGCGATAGAGTGATGTCAAAGTATGTAAAGAAGTAAGCCGAGGCCCGATACGGCCGGCCACTACTAAACCACTAAGTCGAGCAAGCGTGATGGCGTCACGGCCGAACATAGGTCTTAGGCAGGATGTCGCGGTGGTGTTAGGTTAGAGTGGGAGTGAGTATGTATCTATTGTGTTATGTGAACAAATATTTGAATATTATTGCTTCTTATATTTTAATATATTTGTTTCTTGACTACTATGTTTGAATTTACATATAATATACATGTAGTGTATCCTCGATAGTGAAAGGAGTTAAATCCACTGGAATTTGATACATGTTTTTTAGAGAGGGTAACATGGTACATTAATTCGCCTCTTGAGCTGAGAAGCATAGAGATGGCAAAAAACGCAATTAGGAATCGCGATGAATTGAGGCGACAAGCATCATGCGAAGCTAATAGTGTTTTGATTAGTGATCGAAGTTGATCACGTTAGCACGAGGACTAGATCGTCTGAGTGGGGGTACGATGCAAGTGACGGGGGCGGGCATGAGCCGAAAGCAATTCATAGAAGATATGTATATACGTAATCGCATGACATTTGTTTAGAATTAGGTTAGGTCGATTCTTAGACCTACGATATATAACTATACGTGTTATCTGGCTACGTACTTTGACTATGACGAAGCGGCTCTGCGCTTGGCCGGGGATTATAAGCAGGCGTATGTTGGGTCAGGTGAAATATAGCGATGAATGTTGATATATTGGGAGGGATTTGTCCGTCCTTGATATCTGAGGAAGATCTCGGGCCTCAGCGCGGTTGAAATCTTGATTGGTTTATGGGGCCGCCATAAATACTTATTCAGTTAAATACCGAGTAAAGAAAGTTGTAAGATTGTTTAAACCACGCTAGCATGGATTAGCCCTCGACTAGAATCGTGATAAAGGAATTGTAAAGATAATCGTCAAGGGCAAGTGGGAGTGTTGGAAATCAATGAGAATTGGTTCCATTTATTATGCCCATTCACGTGATGTGTATGATTCATTTACCGATTAGGTTAAATGTGATTGCTCCGAGGAACTTGGTGTTGACTTGAAAGTAATTGTATATTACTAGTGTGGGAGTTCTCATGATAATTTAAGGGTTATGGCGATTCTTTAGATCTTACTCGTGTCGTTATAATAATAGTAATTGATTAAATTCATTATTATACAACTTACTAATATCGAGCCTAGAAGAAGATTCGCTAATAGCATCTGATGACGTTAGATTCCTCATTTCATGTATGAAATTAAAAAGAGAACTATATAATTGAGAAATGTATTTCTCAAATACAAGGATCCCATTTTATGTATAGAATATAAGATTGAACAAATAGAATCAATTAAATAGTTATTTAATTGGTTCGAGAATAATTTAATGTTATAGATAAAGGTATTGATATTGACTCGTTACTATTTAATTAGCTTAATTAAAATGGTTCAACTTCGATAACAACTTCGTTAATTGTGTAACGAACTAATAGAGTCAACTAATATAGCCGGGTTATATCGGGCTTGTTTAACTAGCCATATAAAATGAGCTTTAGGGTTTTACTAATAAAAGTTTTGTAAAAACTTTTCACAAGCTCTGTGCTTCGGCTTTGGCGAAATTCTCTAGAATTTTGGAGTTTTTTAAGTTTTGTTCATCCTTGTTTACTAGCATAGATTAGTTCTTGATTGACCCCTCTGGTGTGGACTGTAACTAGAATATCATACGGTGATATTCTGACAAGGAGGTGAAGGGAAGTCAAATTCACGTTGTGAATTTGAAGTGGTAATGAATTTTGGTGGAATTTACTCCGGCTGCTTTGTAAAGTCCTACGTTCATATATTTAATTATATGTTTTTTGTATTGAATAATGTAGTATGCACTTTAAAGATCCACGGAACTATGGATTTGTATTTATACTCATATATCGGAGTAGTAATTTTTTCTTGAATGGGACAACACAAATGAGATGTCGATTAAAGATGGAGAAGTTTGCAAATACCATTTAGTTCGGAGGATGTGAAGCGGAGTCTTTTCTCAATGCAAGGTACAAAATTTCCAAGACCAGATGGTATGTCAGCCGTTTTTTTCAAGTATTATTGGGACATTGTGGGAGGGGACTTGAGTAGGATGGTACTACAATGGGTCAATGAATGGGTTTTTGAAGCCAAAATTCGCTTTACTTTGAGTGCCTCGCCCCAATGACCACCCCACTCAATATGTCTCAGTTTCCATTTCTCTTTGTAATGTTGTGGCAAAGGTTGTTGGAAAGGTGTTAGCTACGAGATTAAAAATAAGTTTACGTCGATTTATATCGAGAATCGCACTTAGCTTCTTTTTGTGCCTCAGAGGCTTATTACGGACAATGTGTTGCTCTCTTTTGAAGCTCATCATTTTTTTTAAAACCAGAGGCAAGGGAAGAAAGGTTTCATGTCTATTAAACTAGACATGCTGAAGGCATATGATCGGATTGAATGGTCATTTATGCGGGCCATGCTTATCAAGTTGGATTTTAGTGTGCTATGGGTGAAGATTATTATGGATTATGTTACCTGCAGTATCTTGCAAGTTCTTGTTAATGGGGGATCGGGGCCGGGCTATATCCAAACCGAGTCGAAGGGACCTACATCACTTATCTCTTTATAATTTGCACGGAAGGGCTTATTGCTTTGATTCGGGATCGTGTTTGATTCGGGATAAGCGTCTCTCCCGTACTATTCGCTTGAATGACACCTTACTATTAGGTGAGGCCACGGTGGAAGAGGCCTTGAGTTTCAAGGCTATACTAAGTCAATATGAAGAATGGTCCGGACAAAAGGTGAGTGTCCAGAAATCTTCGGTGGTGTTTAGTCCTAACGTACAACAAGCTAATAGAGATGCCATAACAAACATCACAGGGATACTGAAGTAGCAACTAAGTAGGAAGTACTGCACAGGTGTATCGTGGAGGCTCAAAAGCCATTTTCGCCTCTCTCTTGTAAGAAGTGGCTTCGAGGATAATTAGTAGAGCCAATACTATCCAAAGTGGGGAAGGAGGTTTTTATTACTTTAGTTTTACAAGCCATTCCTACATATGCTATGCGATTAACCGCTTGTCCCTATACAAACTTGCAGGACATACACTGCGGTCATAGCTAATACTTGAGTAGATGAACACGAAAAATAGGGAAAATACATTGGGCCTCATGGAGGACTTTGAGCCTAAGTAAATAACAAGGGGGACTCGGATTCAGGGACATGCATCATTTCAACCAAGCCTTGCTTTGCAAATAGGTATGGCGTCTGCTGATTGAACCAACCAGTGTCCTAGCCAAAGTCTTCAAAGCCAAATACTTCTCGGATGGGGATTGACCGGGAGGCAGTATGGGATAAAACCGAGGCACCACTTGGAGGAGCCTCATCTCTGTAAGGAATATAATGAAACAAGCTATTAGATGGAAAATTGGAGATGGGAAGACTATACGTATATGGGAAGATAACCTGGTTGAATCATACCTAGTCACGTAAACCGATCACTCCATCACTTGAGGACTTCCCTAATGCAACAGTCTCGGACCTCATTGATAAGGATATTGGTACATGGAACATATCAAAGGTCAGATCTGGGTTCTATAATGTTGATAGTAAAGAGATACTTAAAAGATAAGCTCTCGATAATCTAAATCGAGGCGAATCTGTTATAGGGGACCACATCAAAAGGGTTGTACCAGTCAAAGCGACATATGATTCATTAGTACCACATGAGTAGAAACTTCATTGGTGTCCATTACCCAGTAACTCCCAAAGGTTTAACTATAAGGGGGTTTTTGGAAGATTAAAATTCAGGGGAAGATTAAACACTTCTTATGGAAGGCTTTAAATGATAATCTACCAACTTCTAACAAGCTTAGGCAACGGAAAGTAGAAGTTCAACCGACATGTATTCTATGTGGAATTCGGGGAAGAGGCCGATTCGTTGCATGGCCTTCGTTTTATCTTGATTTACTCAGCAAGCGAACCGATTACTCAAGATAACACATATTATTGGCAGAGAAATGAGTTTTCAAGATCTATTTGCACTAGAATGGGACAAGTTACCTCCGGACAGGTTTCGAGCTTGGCTGGTGAGTATGTGGATGGTGTGGCATCACCGTAACCTAAAGGTATATGGAAAATGGCAGGTCATGAGGAGGAATGGCAGTGCGACTACATCTTTCGAGAGGCAAGCCTCGGGAGAGAAGCAACAGCTCAGCTAGGGGTTTCTAAATCTCACCTCTCGGTTATATAGGGGTAAGGGCTCGGGGAATTGGATTTAGGCGGATTGGTTTATATTTCAGTTGAAATATTTTTGTTTATTTGATTTTGGGGCTCTCCTCTTGAATTGTGCTCGAATGGGAGACTGTTTTGTTTGGTATTTGAGTGTGTGTTGTATTGAGGTATAACATGTGAGGTGGCGGCAACGAGGGGTTAGTTGGATTGAAATTTTGATGCCAGTACCCAACTAAATTTTTAAATAAAATAAACTTATTAACAACAAACAAAAAAACTTGTTCCCAGGACTAAAATCCAGCTATAAGGCTAGTTATGTATGAGAAATTGTTTGTAGCTTTATCATCTACAAGAATTCCCCACAAGCTACCTATTATCACATTTGGAATGAAGTGAATTTATTGTCATACTAAAGGATAATTATAACATGCAAGACTATTAAACATGAAATTCAAAATGGTGCCTCAATGACAGATTGTGAAGGGAAGCCAGGAAATACTCTCCAATACATATAGCAAAACCAATTACTTTCCTGCATACCAAAAAGCTAATGAGATTGATAATTGGGAGAAAAACTCACATCATCCTTGAGACTATTTCCTATCATCATCACCTCATTAGGCGGCACATATATGCAGCATAAGGGGCTGGATCAGGTTGGTATGGACGGTGTTTCCAGCCACAAGCTGGGCGCCTGGGCAGAATGTCATCTCCAGGTAGTTAGAAAAACGAAGCATCTTTCAATAGTTTTGAGTTGCACAGAGTAACAGTAACCTCCAGGGATAATTGAGCTGGCAGAATAAGTAAAGATTGAACCAGCAGGATGAACTCTTTGCCTCTACGGACAAACTGCTTCAGTTGGTTAATACAATTTTGAGATCTTGTTTTATTTGCACAGAGTAACAGTAACCTCCAGGGATGAATTTGCAAGTAAGTAGCCCACTTGAGCAGGCTTGATAAAAACTGGCTTGATACATCGATAATTTTTCTGAAAACTTTGACATGGGGCCTATTCAACAATTCAAGTAGACTCTATTAAGTCAGTTTCAAATCCTAGTTTAGCTTGGTAATCACCCGATATGAGGGCGATACAGTATGTGGATGATCACAACGCTATATATATAAACATATTCATAGATGGAGTATAGAATATGTTCATTGATGGAGTATAATAGACTAGTATCTATTATATACAATGGATTTAATATAAGAACAATTGAAAGATCCGAGGGAGATATTACAAACTAAACTTTTGAAAGTTATCGTGGTCCAGTCAAAACTGAAGGAGGTTGAGTAGTATTGACATGATCCTCCATGACTGTAGTAATTTTTGTGTTTAGAAGACTGTAATCAATATTTTCATCAACATCCATAGTACCCTCTAAGACCTTAACCACCATCGACATAGAGGGCCTCATACTACGATCACTTTGAAGGCACCATGCTGCGAGCTGCAACATTTTTACAGCTTCAATCCCATGAGCTTGCATGTCTTCAGTATTCTTGTCAACCAAATCCAATAAATTTTGGTCCTCGGCCTTTATCTTGAATACACTGAGCAAGTATTTGAAATCTTCAGGTTCAGATTCTTCAAGTTGTTTTCTTCCACATATTATTTCCAACATAACAATGCCAAAACTGTAGACATCTACCTTATCTGTAAGAACACCCTTCAACCATTCCGGAGCTAGATAACCAGCGGTGCCTCTCACATTCGTCACAACTTTGCTCTCATTCTTGTCAATCAACTTTGCAAGTCCAAAATCGGATAACTTAGCATTGAATTCCTCGTCTAAAAGAATGTTTTGAGGCTTGACATCTAGATGAATAATCTTTTGCCTACACTCTTCATGGAGATAAGCTAATCCCTTGGCAACATCTTTTATAATCTTTCTCCTAATGTCCCAACTGAGAATGGTATTTTCCTTGTTGTAAATCCACCTATCTAACGAACCATTTTTCATGTATTCATAAACTAAAAACCTATGGAATTTATCCACAGAGAATCCAATCAATCTTGCCAAATTCACATGATGAATACTCCCAATACTTTCAACTTCTGTCAAAAACGATTTTTGAACTTGTCCAACTCCATGAAGATGCTTAACTGCAATTTTGGTACCATCTCTTAGAACACCTTCAAAAACTGATCCAAATCCTCCCTGCCCAAGCTTCTTATTGAAGTTGTCAGTAGCACTTCTTAATTCATTATAAGTAAATCTCAAAAGCATTCCTACTACATGATCCAAATTATCCTGGTCCTTTTCTGCAGAACTGTGGCGCTTTTTCTTCTTCACAATGAAACAAGCGCCACCAACAACTACAAACAAGACAAGTAAACCCCCCACAGTAATCCCGACAACCATCCTCTGATTGTTCTTTCTTGCCTTAGTTGGGGGAGACAAATTCGGATCTTGATCCATCTGTACTTTAATGAATGAAGAATAGCTGTAACGATTTCCCATCAATGAAAATACCTCGGTTGACAAGGAGCAGTCCCCCTGCAGTGAATTCGAGTCATTCGAAGGATAAAACACAGCAACTTTGCAAGAACAATTTTGAAGGCATGCTTCTTTACATTGATCCATTGTACCTTTAATATCTGAACTCAAATGAAAATAACCAACATTCTCAAGCTTGATAAGCTTACGAAACATGGAATCATTGCAAGTCAATTCAGTGATTGGAGAACAACCTCGACTTGGTTGGGAATCACTTACTGGACGAAAGTAAGTTCTTGAATCATCAGCATCACTTGATATGGGACAACTACATTGCTTATCATCCTTACAGATCCCATATCTTCCACAAACAATAGGATAACTACATTCACTGACTTGATTGGCAAATACATCAGCTATTTCTCTCCAAGCCCCATTATCTTCACCAACAATTTGATGACCATATACTTTCAAACGCCCATCAGGCCTCATCTGCAAAAACTGAGTTGAGAATGCCAATGGGATTCCACCAAAAAATGAATAGTTTAAACCACCCAAACTCCCATTTCGAAGCTCAAAATACGTCTCTTCAGTTCTTCCATCACTAAACAGATATTGATAGTAAGGTTCTTGAACATTCGACGACTCAATAGAGGCAAATACGCCTTCTTGAGTAACAGAGAGCGAATACAATCCCCTGGCTGAATCCGAATCTGAGACACTAGATATCACCTTTTGTCCAGGAACCAACTTCTGAAAAGAAATCAAAGTATCACTTGGATGATCAAAAGATTGCCAAACAGTCGAGTTATTCGTGTCGAATAGAACTAGATTCCCACTTTCAGTCAAGTTCAAACCTGCAACAGATGAGGAATTCCCACTAACACTACTACTTGAAGACCAAACAACAGTATCATCAAAATTTGTCAAAATCAATGTCCCGTTTGACTTGATAAGGTCTAGTCTTGCTTCCTCACCAATTGGAAGACCACGGTTGCCACACCAGATAATCTGAGGATCCTGAAAAACACCACTTTCATGTTGAAAGGTTAGTACAACCGAAAAGAGATAGCCTTCACTGTCTCTTCGGTTGAAGAATCCAGCGAAGTAGCATGGCTTTTGGGGTCCAAGATTTCTGAAAAGAAATGGTCTGCCTAGTAATTCAAAATTAAATTGACCATTATTCATCCAAGGAGAATCAAGGGTGGCTATAGAAGGTAAGTCTATTACTTGATTCTTGGATATATTGACAATAAGTAACATGAATATGGTTTTGATCAGTTGATGAGTTGACCTCATGGTTACTAGTGTTTTGCAAGAAAGCATACTAAAACTATGTTCTTAAAATTTCTGGCTATGATTGGTTGTTTACTAAGTCAAGGCCTCATGGATATAAACTAGTCAACATTGTAGGTGGCAAGGAGGAAATGGAACACCGAACATGGTATAGGTGGCAAAGAGAGGAATCAAGTAATAATATTTTGTGTTTGATATGATCAAACTGGCAAGGTCTTGTTTCCATATTTACAAAACAGTTTGGGTCGTTATTAATACAATATGAAGTCGTTGTCGAATTGAATTAGTCTTAAACATAATGATCGAAAAAAGTCTTACATTCTCACCCACCATCGTTGCTACTTCCAACTCATCTTCTTGTCCATCTTCAATATTTATTTATCAAAACAGAAAAGAGCCTTCCTATAGGCCAAGTCTTGGCAAAATGGTTGCACATGGAAGTTCTAATACACCTCATTAGTTATACGAGGGGCATGCACCATACTTGAACGGTAAATCAACAAAATATAGGTATAATACCATCCCTAAAATTGTCCATTTGATTCTTTTATGATCCAGTTGGATTGATGAAATTAGGTGAAGGTCAAAATTATAAATTAACAAAAGTGGGAATTAGAACAAGTGAATTGAGGTTGAATCATGCTACAATTAGGGGTTAGAGTGCGTCACGGATCGATTCGGTTTTTGAAATTTAAAGTAGAAGCGAACTTCTTCGTTAATGGTTACGCTTCAATAGAAGCACCATCGGTTCGATTCAAGATAAAGATTAATCCCTATCCGTTCCATCCTGTCAGTTTGTCGGTTTCGTTAGAGTTTAGTTTCGGTTATGAACAATTTTTGAATCTATCGTCTTGAAGCTCAAAATTAAGTCACAAGACTAGATCTAATTCATGTAATTCCCCATTGAACTTCTTTTTAAGATTAATTACTCGATACATCTGCGTGTCTAGCGATCTGGCTCTTTTTACGTATTTTTGTATTCCTATGTTATTAGTTTTAGAAAGATTTTATATATTATTTCAGACATAAGAAAATAATGAAGCAAGAAGTTAAATCTGAAATTTCTCTTTCTAAAATGTACATATGTAAATCTTACTTGAATGCTTGAAAATGATAATAAATGAAATTAAAAATTTACATAAAATTTAGAAATCGGTTGATTCGGTTCGGTTATTTCAAAGGAGAACCTAAATTGCCGGTTCTGTGCGACTCAATCTCGGTTCGGTTTCAAAAATTTCGATTTATTTTCGAGTTCGATTTCGACGATTTTGGATTTTGTACTTGCCTTTTAACTAAAAAGTATTTACTCCACCATGCATTTCTAAGGCCTTTTTGGTTTGTAAACTTGTTAAAAAAAAATTCAAACATCTCACCGAGCTAAACAAATCTCCATTTCAGTTGAACTTCAAGATTATATAATTCAATCCAACAATGTGCCAAGTAATGGGCATACACATTTTCCATTTCAAGATTAAACAAAAATTTACTAATTTTGCTGCTGGAAGTTAGTTTGAATAACCAATATTTATAATCGGAGTATGGCTCAATTCAAGAATCAATGTATTATTCAATCTGAAGACAATTTATATGAAGGAAGCATTCATTCATTGGGGACGGTGAATAGAATGTGAACAATAATTAAAGTGTAATTAAAACCAAATACATATTTAGCGTATAGCAAAATTAAATTTCAGGAGGAGGTGAATATGAACAATAATTAGAATATGAAGGTGGGAGGTAGTCATTTAACACTCAGCGTCCAGCAGCTACACACTGCATTGAGTTAACGAGCTTCGTTTTAACGTTGGATCATGGCGGATTCGTTAATCTTTATTGTTCGAATTTTTTTTAATCAATTATTAATTAATATTAACATATAATCAATTATTACTAATTATCAATTATTACTTAATTATATGTTACTAATTTATTTGTTCAATTTTGTTCTATAAAGTATTAATTATTAATCATTATTAATTATATGTTATCTAAAGTAAGTAATTGCATGTTATGAAATATTAATTAAAGTAAAACCGCAAAGAATCTTTATCTTAGTTGGATTTGAGGCTTAATAGTCTTAGTGTGACTCTTTCGAGACTCCACCATATTTCAATATATCAAATTTCCTGCTTGCATGAGGCTGCTTTCGTTTATTAAACTAATGAAGCATGACACATATTCGTTGTCTAAGCTAATGGCCTTGCGTGGATAATTCATTTGAGCACGAGGCTGCGCCGTTGGAGTCTTATTTTTTTATTTTCATGTTTGACATAAATAATCAATATAATTTATTTATTTAAATAGTTATCATAAATAATTTGACATTCTAACACTAACTTGAACATTATTAACTTTAACTTTTAACAAAAAAATTAAAAAAATCAAAACAATTATTTAAAATTCAAACATGAGTCTATCGAATATGATGTTATGCCTATCGAATATGGATTATTTTATTTTATGTTATGTATTTATTATCGAATATGAATTGCTTTTTTTATTTTCTATGTTTATCGAATATATTTAATTATTAATCGTTATATCTTATCAAACATCTTTAATTACTAATTAAAAATAGACTTATCGAAACATTAATTACTAATTACAAAATCGAATTCTCAAAACGTTAATTACTAATTACGAATCGACTCTGGCGGCAGTACTAAGATCCAATTTCTCGAAACATTAATTATTAATAAAAAATTGACTTTCAAAAGCGTTAATTCTTGAAATCAACAACTACATTAATAACTAATAACTGTGTATTTAATGTAATAATTAATAATAATAAATAAAAATAACAACTATTATATTGAGCGTGGAGATAGTATGCTCTAGTATATTTCTTACTGACTAAGCGTTTTGCCTAAATAGTAGCGAACATGCTACCGTGCATGTTGGTTGATTTCCAACAAGTGCTATGTCTGCGGTGAGATGTACCATGTGATAGGTTTGTGCGAAATTACAAAGCGAACACGAGCGTACCGCGTTGGTTTAAAGTTTGAACACGTGTAGTCACATTCCTTTAGGAGTAAAATGGGCAAAAATTAGTAGTTACGAAATTAGTGGCTAGGGAAATATACCCACCGAGGTGTAAGCTTGAAGGGTGTGAAGTCCCTCTAAAAGCACACCCAAACAATGTTAAAAATATATGAAATGACTATTTTTCCCCTAAATAAAACTTTCTCAATCACTACACTTACAAATAGGGGGCTAAAGTAGTAATTTCACACCTAATACTTTACTATTTGGAGTGTGCTTATAGCAGGCAAGCAGTTGAAGGGGTGCGGTTAAATACAAGGAACAAGGGTGTGCAGGACCGAGGAAAATGCCGAAATATGGTCTCGGATGGGGAAAGCGGGGCAATATGGTCTGTGTCAAAAGCGGACCGAAAATATAGTAGCGGTCGCGGGGCGAAAAATATGGTCCCGTGCGAGAGAAATATGGTCCGGGGTCGAAGCGGACCGAAAATATGGGCTCGAATTCGAAAGCAGGGAGGAAAATATGGCCCCCTGCGAAAAGTACCAAAAATATGATATTATGGGCAAAAGCGGACCCATCGATCTCCCAGTAAAGCGGACCGAAAATATGATCTCGGGTCGGAGCATTGGCGAAAATATGGTCTCAGGTCGAAAGAGGTCAAAAATATGTTCATGAGTCAATAGCGGCCAAAAATATGTTCACGGGTCGAAATGTTCAGAAAATATGGTTCCTAGTCGAAAAGGGCCGAAAATATGGTCCTCGGCCAAAAGCAGGCTGAAATATAGTCACGATGAAGCGGATCAAGAAATATGATCGCGTCGAAAAGGTGGAAAATATTGACTACAGTAGAAGCAGTAAAAAATATGGTGCAGAAGCTTTGAGAAATTAGGGAATAGAATATACGGTGGAAAGCAGACCCATAAATATTGTCTCGGTAGAAATTGGGCTGAAAATAATGTAGTGGAGATTTGAAAATATGGTACAGAGATAAATATGTTGGAATAGAGTCCCTGGTCGAAATCGCCCAAGATTATAATGTTCAAAATAAATAAAGAATAAGAAATGAATTCCAAACGAATTCTAAACAAGAATTGGAATTGAATTGCAATTCTATTTTAATTCTATAGTTTTGCCAACGACAGAACTAAAATTCGAATTCCATAGAATTTCAATTCCAATTCCGCGAAACAAACACACCCTAAGATTGTGTTTGGTATACTAGAATGGAATGAAATTTGATTTCATTACTTGGTTTGGTATTTAAACCTTTGTTTGATTTCATTCCCTTAACCAATGACATTACCCCATGGGGTGTTAAACCATTACTCCCAATATGTCCATTACATTCTATAAAGTAATAAAATATACACAAGTTATTAACATTATAATTTATAAATATATGTTATATATTTTTTATAAATATATATTATATATTTATATGTCATATAATATTAAATATATCTGTATTATATTAACTATATTAATATGATATATATAATTTTTTTAGAATTGTCTATATAATCAATCAATTAATATATATGGTAAATATATTTAATGTGAAAGTTATAGTAGCAAATATTTTATAATAAAATATAGAATATTTTAATCTTAGAATAAACTATATTAGTATTGTTCAAAATTTAAAATATTAATACACTTTAAAGTGATAATATATAAATTAAGTTTAAATCTATAATTCTAATGAATATCTTAATATCATTTTTTTATTTAAAAAAATATTTTATAATATTACTTTAAAAACTAAATATATTACAATGTAGCATGAAACTTAATATATTATTACTATATAACTATGAAATTACTACTAATTACTTTAAAATATATACTTGAAATGAATATATTACATTATTTTATCTGATTATTTTATAATAAATAAATAGATAAGATCTATAGTAATAAATTTATATTACTTTAATATATATTTGTTTACTTATTATGTATTTTTTATTATCATATATATGAAATATGTAGAATAAATTATTTGATTCTTATAATATACCAAATAAAGTAATTGAATTGTTCAAAACAATTCATTTCCCGTGTCGTTCCATTCTGCGTATTAATTCATTCACGGCCAAAATTAAATTCTTTTTCATCTTATACTAAATGCATTTTCATGAAGACAAATAGTTCAACAGTTAGCAATCCTAAGAGTGTTAGATTATATGGACCTGAAATGGTAAAAGTAAAAACTCAGGTTACCTAGTTGACATTTAATATAAAACTGAGGGATACGAATGACATTCACCCTATAAATATTATATATAACAATACTCCCTCCACTCCATTTTAATTCACTTTTTCACATATCGAGGTAAATCTTTGATCTTCAATTACTTTTTAATTATATTACTCAAAAATTAAAAAAATTAATATTATGAAAGTATATTAAAATCCAATTATATAAATTTTATAGTTTTTAGAATAATTAATAATTGATGGTGAGTTGATTTTAAAAAATTGGCTTGATAATTAAAGTGGATTGGAGAGAGTACTTTAATATTGAGGCCCTTTTGGAAGTGAGGCCTATATCGTGGTTGGTTGATAATTTAATAATAAAAAATAGACAAAAAAGTATATTAAAAATATAAAATTATAATTTTCTATGCTAGAAAGACAAGTAAGTTGAAACAAAAAAATTGGAGTAAATAGGAACGGATGGAGTAGTAATTAGTGAACAACTTTTTGAAACTTTTTTTTTTTATAATTAATTCATATCATTATGTAAAAGATATTTGTTCATAGCCTTCTCGGCTATTACATGAAACCAAATTACAGGAAATAGATTTGAAAGTATCAATAACAACATCTTTTAAGTTCGAAAAATATCCGATACTAGTTGGCATCCAAGCAATATGATAGTTTCTTCTATTTCCTTCTTACTTGATACATTAGTCTTATCCTCACTTATTACTTGTGAGAAAAGTCCATCAGTAATGATGTAAACTGTATGAAAATTAAGTTCTTTGGTAAGGAGAAGTATTGTGTAAATTGCTTCTCCAACAGATATAAGAGAGAACGAGGTGTCTTTATCCATTGTGTCACAACTACTAGTATTGGAGTTCATGAGGTAAGATCCTTTAATTGTGTTCCCAGAAGATCGGCACAATAGAAAGAGTTGATTCTTGAAAATGCAGTGGCTATAGATTAGAAATGGAAGATATCTTGGTATCTCTTTCTTTGCAGGTTCGAAACCTGATGATTGGAAATAAGAGTTGAGTAATGATTGAGCAGAGAAAAGATGATTCTCTTGGTCGATCGTAGCTTCTCTACAAATTTTGTTGAGGGATTTAGATTGAATCCGTTGGATTAGTGGGGCAATCCACTTTGCTAAATTTGAGGTATGTCAGTAATATTTGTTGTGAGGTGGAATTGACTTGCTTAAATATGACTTCGTTTCTAATAAGTCACGTAACCCCAAAAAGAGTACTACAAAAAGAAGAATATATAGTATTTTGGGTCAATTTTAAAATAGATGAGAAAGAAAATTACGAATGGATGTGGGGGGGGGGTAGTTAGATTTAAAAAAGGTTTTAATGAAGGTACAATCAAAGAAAAGATGTTGACATATTTCGTTATGGAGTTGACAAAGCTTACAGAGAGGGTCAATGGTAATTTTGGTTTTCTTTGCTAAGAGGTCAGAAGTGGGAAGCCTATTAAGTAGAAGTTTCAAGAGAAAAATTTTAATTTTAGAAGAAGGGTAGCTTCAAAGAAAGTTTTGTCAGGGATTGTTTAAAGGAATTAGAGGGAAAGAGGAGGGGGATGATATGTTGTTAATGAAATTTTTTGCTAAGGTTGGTATAAACATCTTTACTGTGGAAGGAATTCTTTGGCCAAGCATGACAATCCTTATTCCCTAATGGAATAATTTTGAGGATGGTGGAGACAATGTGTGGGGGGAAAAGGTTTGAAGTAAAGATACACAAATGAAATAATTGGGCTTGAAATATCCCAACAATTAGCTACACCAATAAATAATTGAGAGAGATATTTGAGTTGGAAGCTTTTGGGAGTTTTTGAAATATCTCAAACAATTATGTCACAATTGAGGCCAATGTGTACTTTTGAGGTAGAATATATAAACTTTCTTGTTTTGTATCATTTTTATTTTTTATTTGATCTTTTAGTTAATAATTTGACAAAATATTATAATAAAAATTTCATCAATATTTTTTATTTTAAAAGATCTATAAATAGAGTGTATTTTTATTTTATTTGGACAATAAAAAAATAACTAAAAGATATATGATGGGGTATGTGTTGGTGATATGAGGAAAGAGAAAATTGAATTATTGTATGAAATATTTATTGTTGTGGAATGTAAAAGTTATTTGAGATATTTGATGATGTGAGAAAGGAATAATTTGATGTGGCAGGAAGATAATTGATTTTTGAATTGTTGATTGGTGTGGGTGAATTACAGTGAAAGTTGTTTGACAAAATGCCGCATTAAAATATGTGAACTTTATGGGTAATAGGGTCAAAATAAAGATATCCATAATAATTATCGGAAAATCCTAGGAAAACACAAGCACTCAACGATTACTTAATTTATTTTTTGTAAAACAAATCAAATTTGGATAACATAAACAATCAAAAACTTTTAATTTAGAGAGATCCGGAATACGACCAAAAGGAATTTGAGAAGGAGATTTATGGTGTAACAATTTCCTTGGGTAAAAATTAATTAAACTTGTGGCCATGCCTAAAGCTTCAACCCAAAATGTTGCAGGCAATGAGGCCCGAATAAGGAGACTACGATGAATTCTTTCAGCACGTCCGTTCTGTTGATGAATAGACGGGCATGACACTCGTAAATGAATTCCTTTTTTATACAGAAAATTACGAAAAGATAAAAGACGGTTATATTCCATTGCACCATCGCACTGAAAAGATTTAATATTTACATTAAATTGAATACTAACAAAAGAATAAAAAATTACAAACTTGGAAAAGACTTCAGACTTGTTTCTAAGGGGATAAACCCAAGAATAGCGACTGAAATCATCCAAAAAACAACATAAAATTTAAAAGCAGAAGGAGACACAAGTGGACTAGTCCAAACATCGGTATGAATGAGCTCGAACGGCATAGATGCTCGATGATCATTGGGAGGATGTGGGCGTCGCGTGTGCGTGTTTTCCTAATTGACAAGCATGACAATCTTGATGGACATTGAGGAGACTTTTTATTGGAATGGCAGACGCCTAGATAATGAACTAAAGTATAAGCCAGGGTGCTAAACATATGCCATAGCTGTGGTGGACACGACATGCGTGAAAGCAAGAACTGGAGAAGACGAGTTGGTGGAGGATGTCGATGGTGGTAGGCTGTAGAGTGGACTGGACTAGCGGAGCTGATCAACACTTGTTCGTTACTTTGTCCTTGATACAAAAACAAGAAGCATCAAACACAAAATAACAATTATTTTGTTTTTGCAAATTGTTTGACTGACAGAAGATTGGTAGGTAAATTAGGCACAACAAGGACATTATTCAACTTCATAGAGGCTCAACTGGAAATGGGAAGAATTAAATCTCCAGAATGTGATATGGAAATGAAAGAACCATCACCTATAAGCACTTTATCATGACACAAATATGGGCGAAGCAGAAGAAAGGTCCGGAATTGGTTGTCATGTGTGAAGTCACATCAGCAGAGGAGGCAAAAGACTTCAATTGTGCTTCAAAGTTGAGTAACAAAGAACGACATTCCATAAAAGAGGGCAGCGGGCGATTGAGCGGAAATGGATGTAGTGATAGGCATATAGTCTTGAGACAAACCAATACAAAAGCTGTGTAACTAGATCCTTTTCAGAAATGGAGACGCCGATAGAGAGTAAGTTATCAGCCAAAGCCTGTATCATATTCTAGCATAGAAAGGGAGCTCTTTTTGAAGTTGATAAACTCACGTTTATATTGAACCTCTTGGGACTGAGCCTGACTCTTGTACATGTTGGATGTTGAAGTCAATTTCAACAATTTTTTGGCTTGAGGATCGGGACTAGTTGGGACCTTTCAACTCTGAGAAATAAGTCCCGGCGCCGAGCTTTGAGTCGATGATTTCGCGGAAGAAGTTCGGGACTGCTGCAGATTAAGAGCTGCTTCGACGGTTCGAGAAGAGCTGGTGAGGTGGTTTCGGTTCCAAAAGACTGAATACTTTGGTAGGGTAAATATTTTAACATATAGAGGCATTACATGGGTTTTGTATCATGAAAATAAGCATCCTAGAAATATTATTGAATAGAAGTAATGATAATATTGTGAAACAACAGTGTACTAAGTTATAAGTATTCTTCAATTGAGTTTTAAAACGATGGGTTGTGTAACGTCTTTAGGTTTGGTTTTTAGTGAATTTACTTGATGGCAACAGGGCCGTGCGCTTTTCAGCGTGAGGGAGCACGTATAAAAATTCGTTATTATTAAGTTTATTTTGCGTTCTTACCATAGTTTATTGACTGGCCCCAGATTTGAAGACAATTACGTTAGCGCCCAAAATCACATGAGTACCAGCTTATAATCTTAACCGAAGCATCTCGAGCAATTGAGAGCGAGAGCAGTGAGAGAGAGAAGGATATCAAGTGAAACCGTTGCTTGAATCCATGACAAAACAGTTGCATCAACTTGGATGCAAAGGTGAATTCCAAGTTACATGTGCATTCTTTTATATGATAATTAGTGAGAAGTAGTGTTTTATAACGATAAATAAAATAACATAAGGTCGTTTTTATTAAAGAAAAAGTGATATTGTCGAACGATAAATAAAATTACATGTCATGCGTTAACTTTATTAGCGCTGAAAATGAAAGATTAGTATGGTAACAAAAGCTTAAATATTATTAAAATTATATTATTAAAGAATTATAAGGGTTCATATAATTATGAACAAAATAAGTATAATATAAATCAAAGTATAATTTACAATTTAAGTAAATATTTAGTTATTTAATTTATTTATTATCTTTAATTTAAATATTTAATGTGTATAAATCTTGCGATAAGTATGCATTTTACTATTTCAGCTTTAAGTGTAGTGAATTCGAACTCATTTGGTATATATTAAACTAATGAAACGTTTTTAAAAACAAGTATTTTTACATACACAAAAAATATTATTGAACTCATTAATGCTTGAACTTAAACTTCGCTGCTTGAACGGTTTGCGCTACTTTAATCATGTTGTTTTAAGCTTTGCCAAGAAAATCTATGTGATTATAAATGCCTCTTTCGACTAAACACCATATAAAAGATCCTAATATCATGCATTATAGGTGTCATTTTCTCACGAGCCAAGAATTCACTATATATATTACCTTAAGTAAGCTAATTAATTTTTATAATCACAACAAATAAAATCTTATCATACATACTTTATATAATTTCCTTAAACTTTCATCAAAATGGCAAGCAACCAACAATTCAATGCAGGACAAATCCGTGGCCAAAGCCAGGTAAATTTGTTGAATCTTCACTAAAAATTGTATTGGCAATGTGCACTATATTATCATATAAGTATCATTTCAATTTTCACAATACATACTATTATAAACATGGATAGAAACAACACTAAAATCTAGAGACAAATTTTAAACGATTGGCTATTTCATTTTTTTGCCAAATTCTATAAAAATAAGAGCAATCTTCAAAGTGCAACTTAGATTTATAGAATACACATAAGAAATGATGTATAGAAGTTATTTAGATTGCACAAGAGCCGTTCAAGTAATTCTTAAACGTAACTAATTGCGTACTTCATTCGTTCTTGTTTAAATGACTTAGTAACTCAAATTGAATAACAATGAATGAAGTAAAAAGGGCACTCTTTTTTTATGTTGTTGATTAAGTTTAAATTCATTATTTTATTTTATGTTGTTGATTTTGTGTGGACTAATTGTTTTTTGACAACATATGTTGTTTATAAATTGTGAATAATAGGCCAAGACTGAGCAATGGGCAGAGTCAGCCAAGGGCACAGCTCACTCAGCTGTTAACAAGGCAGAGAATGCTGCCCAACGCACTCAACAGAAAGCACAACAACATGAGAGTGGAAGTGTTATGCAGCAGGTACATATTACATTACAAACTTCTTTTCCCTACCTCTCTTTTATTCACTTTTTTATTGACTCACATTACTGATTTTGGATCGATTATTACACTTTATGCGACAACCTGTGTCAATCTATTTAAAATCATTAAAAAAGTAATTGTTTAGGTTTATAAATTATTTTTTCAATTATAAATAAAAATGGCTGATTTTTGCCATCTTTTTTGGTGCAGACTGGAGAGAAAGTGGCTCACATGGCACAAGGGGCAGTTGATGGTGTGAAGAACACACTTGGAATTGGTGAACAAAAGAAGTGAATAACCAAGAAAAAATTAGCAACCCAATGATATTGGACTTCCAGTATATATATATATACTATTTTTTAGTTTATGTTAGATTTAATTCTTAAAAATTTAGAAGTAGGAAAGAAATCCGTCTTAGAAGCTATGAGATTTCTTAGTAGTTATGAGATGTCTTTGTAAGGTAATCTCCTAGTAGGCAATAACAACTTAAGCTATACTAGCTAAGTTAGAAACAAATGTTTCTGTAATAATTTGAAGTTGCTGGAATAATATATATTTATAGAAGACTTCTCAGGGTTTTCTTATTAGATTATTTTTTTCTTAATTTGATGCAAGAACAACTCAACCCGACTAAATAATCAAATCTAACACCTTTAACTTCTTTAAATAAATAAAAGAAACCTCCATTAAAACGAGTTGTTAGATTGAACCATGAGATCTATCAAGTGACATTATACGGATCTTAATCGCTAGACCAACCCCGCCCCTAAATTATATGAGTGGTAACTAGAGTTACTACTTATTACATCGACTCGCCCATCACCCATCATCTTTGAGATATAACAATGTTGAGTGACAAATCACATCATCTTCTTCTTCAAGGTTTACAACATAATGCAAATGTAAAACTCAAGACTTCATTTCAATTGAAATATATACTTCAAACAAACATAACGTAAAATCTTATAGGTGCATTATTGACTATAATCTTCACCTGAAATCCAGAAAACGTATGCCACCTTTGATTTAATGTTCTGTATGTTGAAAACAATTCATCTTTTCACCTAACTGGCCTATAAATATTACAGACTCCAAACGCACAAACAGCTGAGAATTCATGACACAAATGACTCATTAAACAAGTAGATGAAATCATTGCTAAGCTTACTATATCATACGGAGTATTTCGGAATTATGCCATACCGGACTATGCTTCAAACGTTGCAGAAGGAACGAAGAATGGCAAATCTAACATAATTCTGATTTGGATGACAAAAAAGTCTTGAGAGCATTATTCTTCTCTGCAACATCTTTGAAGGAAGCTCTCCTTCCATGACCTACACATATTCAGGGAACTATTTACATCAAGGGACAATAAAATGTGCACAACAAAATATCACTAACGTAGCACACTTCACACTTATATGCTTGCGAAAATTCAAAACCTATCAGATAACTCCCTATATTCTACAAGAAGTACTAAGATACCAGATAGCAGATACAAAGAAAAACACGAGACTTCATCTTCATCTGCAGAAGTATACAGCATGAGAAAAATGGGATAGAAGTCACTATAACCTGGTAATATCCATTCGAAATCCAGCTCAAGTAACTTTCTGATGTTGTCTAATTGTATAGGAACTGCAAAATAAATAGATGGTAATGTATTAGTTTAATTCAGCCCACCATGCATTTCGTATGAGCATGAACATACATAACTGATATATTAGTTGATTCAACTTGATAAACCGGTCCTGGATCATATACATAATGAACAAACTTGTAAAACTAGAATGACATTGTAACCAAACCGAAAGTAGTTATCATTTATCAACATATCAAGACGAGTCTACCTGAATAGAAATTATATTTCTCTGAAATGCTAAGTCCAGTTTCACTGTTGAAAAGATGGTCACCAGTGAATAGAACCTTCTTCAGCTTGTAAAATAAGCACACCGATCCCTGCCATGATTTTTCTGTTGTCAGTGATATCCCAGCTAAAAATATGATATTTCAACTTCATAAGCACTCCAGTTTTATAATTAAGCCCCAAAAATGTGATATGTACTAAAAGTATCAATGTATCATTGCTTTACTTATTTCCGTTCATTCATTATTTCTGACCAACCTATCATGTAGGGATACTATTGTCCATTGTTGATACTTTAAAATGTATTTATGGACATGGGAATATAGAGAAACAAAAAACCCCTATGATATAGTACTACGAATGCATAACCAATTTAACTATAGCTTATCAACTTCTATCTTTACAAAAACAAAAATGTTATATATCCACTCACAGTTGTGTGGCCAGGCGTGTGATGAAGTGTAAAATCCTCTCCGAGACTCCAAGGACTTCTTCCGTCAAGCTTAATCTCCACATTAGCTGTGGAACCAGTCACCTGACATAGGAGAGGAACAAACATGCAACCTGATTAACAGATGTCACCAAAGGAAAAGTGCCTGCCACCAACTCTCTAGTTTGTTGTCTGGAAAGGCACTAAAAGAGGTCAAACTAATTTCAAGGACTTTTTAAGTCTATAACTGATCAGCACAGATATGTATAGTGCACATCATTTAATCCATTCATTATCCATCATTAATAGCTTTAGACACCATACACCAGAAAATATGTTCATGCAAAATGCAAGCCCACGAATGAGCCAAACATATTTGGCTCAAGAATTAAGTGTCATGTACCCCTGAGTCATTAGGTCAAAAGCAAATAACTCAGGTAATTGAAAGACTATGCAGAATCAAATTTAAGAAATGCCTTCAATTTTCAGTCTTCACATGGGACATCAACATAAACTTCAAGTGCTTTATATGATTGTTAAGAACAATTCTACTTATATATGCAACTGATACATGCATGATGTGAGCTTTTTTGTCAAACAGCAAAGGCCGAAAGTTCAAACTTCAAACACATGATTGTTTCTATCCTTAATTCAGCTAATTTTGTGAGATGGTTTGTGTTGAGTATAACAGCATGGAGAATCACTATCATACTTCTTCAACGTGAATTATCCTTTCGCAGTTTAATCTCTTTGACCACTTTGCATGATCTGCAACATCATCCCTGATAACCAAGCAGACCATTTATTTAAGAGAATGAATTCTAGAACAGGAAATCACAAGGCATCATACTTGTGGGTGAGAAACATGTAACGAGCTCCACCCATCATCTCAATGTTTCTTGCCAGTGATTCTGTATATCTAGGACTGCAAACTCCAAAACAGCCAGACCACAAATTAGCTCAATAATTGCAATTCCCCTAGTGAAAAATGTATCTTAACCTGTACTTAGATATGTTCAAAATATATTTAGTCATTTTCTGATGTACAGATAGATAATAAATGAATGCAAGTGAAATCAGTAACTACCAGTCGACAATAATATTTCCTTCTGGATGAACGATAAAATATGAAGCTGCACCAAATGACTTTTCCGAGTGGTATCCACAGTGATAAACATCCTGGCCAATTTGGACTACCCCATGAGTACACATTCATAAAATAATACTCCGTACATAACTTTGAAGAACAAAATCATTTGTTTGGTATATCATCTAATCAGTTCGAAACTTGAGCAATCAGGAGGGGCAGAAGAGAGGGGAACTTCATATAGAAAAATAAGCCACGAAATGTGAAAAAAAATTGTGCCATAGCTTACATGAGGATCACAGCAAAACATTTAGAGCACTACATGATAACATTTAGTTGTTGGGAGAAAATATATAGATGCTGCATCTTAACTAAAAGGCTGTCCAAATACCTGATTGCTACACTAAATCCGTGTCATGTACAATTGACTGGTTTAGTAAACAGTGGTAAACCCAATATATGGAGTATGTTCACCTTCTTCTTGCCCAAATGAAATTAAGACAGACTTATTGAGTTTACAGCAATCAGCAGGTCATATATTTATCGGATAAGATGCTCTACCTCCTTTGTGTATCTCCTATATTGTGCCTCCCTGCTTTAAATTATTGTATTTCATGTATTGTGGCATCACGGGTAGTTATAATGTAATCATCGATGCATGTTGTATAATTGTTTAAAGCAGGAGGCACAATAGGAGGCACACAAAGGAGGTAGGAGATCCTTGCCGCCGTATATTCATAATGGTCTAGACCAATTGCATCAGCAGGAAAAAAACAAGTTCCCAATAGAGCTCTCTCCTCTGATGCCTCATTTAAGTAAATCATAATGAATTTAAATTCACCTACAGTGAAAGAACTTCAGTACAGACAAGTAGAAATCTATCACTAGGAGTCACTTTTTTACATGAGAAACTCATACCGGAATCTTATTCACATCTATTGCAATTGGAAATGTCTTCTGAACTTGTACAATGTCACGAGCAGGTTCCTCGGTATGGATTGAACTTGTTGGACATGAAAGCAAGGCCTGAAATGTTGAAAAATGGAATGATGTGTGAGAGCCAAATATGATGTTTAAGTGGTAAATTAACCCCTAGATGGTATGGATTCAACAAATGTGGTAATTCAAAGAGCATGGGCACTACACTTTTGTGAGGGATAAAATTTAATTGATCTCAACATATCTGTATGTCTCGAGCTTCTTCTTTGTTTAAAAAATGAGTAATAACAAAGCAGCCTGTACCTGCAAAGCTCTCAATCGTTCGTCTTCACAACTTGGCTGCTTATAGACTGCCGACATGTCATCCACTTGTGTGAAGGTCTCCTAAGAAGTATCATATAGCAACTCAGTGCATATTTCCTCTTTTAAATGAAACTAGAAAATACAAAAAACTTCAGGATGCCCTTAATATTACTCAAAAATTTACAAATTTCCAAACATTTATTTGTGTTCCAAGTCTAGGCATAAATTAACTCTTTGTATGGTAAACATAGCGGACAATCAATTTTTCTTTTATATTTACCATCATAAACATTTATTGATTCCAGAACACACAAATATAGGTACAAAACATGTCTCTTAGTAAAAGATGCAATATCAAATAGTGCAAGATTCAACTTAAGCCACCACATATTCAATAGGATATTTGTGTACCAGATCCTCTAGTTCATTAGTGTAATGAGATATAACATACCAGTATATGACGTCAATTATTACATTCAAGAAAGTTCAGATTGTTACCGGTGCCGCAATCTATGCATGTGTGATCTGCATATGCAATTAGCCAGGAAAGACTTATATAGAATGCTTGATGTGTAGGTTACAAATAAGACATTATTATTATTATTCATGCAGACTATTATGCAACAAGGGAAAATCACATAATCTTAGATTCAATTGCCTTTCACTACAATACCGTTTCATTCTTTTCAGACTACCTGCTAACAAGTATGAAAGTATAACAAGTTCTAAAACATTAATGTTAAGTTTTATACTCATTTTAGATATACCAAATCCTTTATTTCACTTCAAACTACCATATACTACGTATATTTTATTAGATTCGATATGATCGAGTAATCTGATATGAACAACAATTGCAAATCCTAGAATTGCATCGGATACTTCATTGGGTAGTATGCCTCCTGATGGACCCTCGATGAAATGACGGTGAAATGATTATTGTTGTTACACTAATAGGTATTCCATTTTATTTTCTCTAGCTCATGAATATAATTGAATAAATCAAAATAGTTTATCACAAAAAATAAGTTTATTAATCTATTATGAAGTAGTAGTAGATAGTATTTAGGATGAACTCGAAAATAAGCTAGGTTCCTACAATCTCACCCTTAGTGGGAGCTATTTTGATACATTGGGACATGCTAAATATTACTTCCTCCATTCCATTTTTTTTATAGTTGTCGTTTAAGCTAAAAAAAAATTATATTTTTATAGTTGTCGGTTTAGTAATAAATAATCTTTTACGTTTTGATATCTTTTTAACTCTTTTGCGCGAAATAAGCAAGCCGATAAATGATATTGTTTTAATTGATTGTCGTTACGTTTTAAATGAAATCGTTCCCACATGCCATGATATTTTAACTATTTTTTCATTTCCCACAAAATATTTATATGTATTTTTTTTTTCAAAATCACCCAATCCAATGGGGCCCGGGCTCAATGATATTTTAAATAGCCCTTAGAAAATAGGATGTAAGGAGGGGTAAAGAAAAAGCATAAAGTGTGGAAGTGGGCAGTGGGGGTATATATACAAACCCACAAAGAAGTCCCCTTGAATATTCTGAGGTCGTCTCTGTTTTCTTGTTTGCAAAGCGAAAGGAACAACTCGGTTTCGACCGAAACTACTATTTGTTTGAGTGAATATTGAAGTATTAGTAGGTGGAGTAAGTTGTGTGATGCCTAATTGTATATGCATAGTACTGCTTGATGCTATTGTCATTGCCATCATTTTTGTAATTTCTACCTAATTTGGGAAGATGATGAGATTGAAATTCAAGTGTTGTACTCTTTTCGACTACAATCTAAACAAACGTGTTTATGTTGGACACTGCCAAAAGGGCGAGGGGGTGGGTATAACATGAGCTTCTAGCCAACTAATTGTTACGCATCCAAAATAAGTGTTGGGTTTGGGTATAAAATGGCCCCATTTTGTCTCTTTTATTTGCAAATGCTTAGTAGTTAGGAAATTTTATTAAGGAGACAAAATTATCGTTTATTTAAAAATGTTATTCTTATTAAGGTGTGTGTAGTGTTGCCCGATAGGATAAGGAAGATCATGGGCTTGATTTATTTTTTGTTTAAATTTTAATTTTCAGCTCTAAAACTAAAAATTAAGGAATGTTTGTTGTAGTAATATCTGAATTTTTTGTGAATTTTTCCACTAAAAAAATTATATTTTCAATATGAATATGTTTTGGTTAAGGTTATGGAATATTTAGAAGTCAAATTCACACAGAGTGATTGAGAGATTGAACAAATATACAAATAATACAAGTGTTTAGTATCGCCCAAAAATATAATAAAAGACCCGCTTTTATAGTACATCTATTTGATGCCTCCCTCTGAATCTTGTTATATTTTTTATGACAATCTATCTTATACTTTGTTAAGTTTATGACATGTATTTTTATTTTTTATTTTCAAATTAAATTTTAAGACAAACAAAACATGTATCCATCTTAACGAACTGTAATTTCAAGGGTAGTAAATAATTTATTCCCACTCCATCCCTTATTCTACAATTACTAGTTTGACTAAATTGAAAGATGACAGAATGAAGAAAAATTATTGATTTTGAAGAAATTTAATTATTTATTAAAACTAGCTATTTTGACACAGTCAATCTACGTATTATCAATCTAATATCATCAATAATAATGGATAAAAGATGAACTTTAAATCACATTTTACACACAAAATTCTGGAACAAAGTGGTCAAATCGATCCTAAAATTGACATTCTAATGCCCGATGGTCAGAATTTCAAATTAAATTACTAAAATATATGTATACATGCATCTACAAATTCATAAAATTATACAAACAATATCAACTTAAGCAACTTCTTCCCATTGGATCATAGGTATACTTGCAATGAGTTCCGTATATTTGAGGAAGTTAGCTTTATAACAAAGTATTTTTTAGGGGGTACTATCAATGCCTAAAACGACATATAATTTTTCACTTAAATGGATTTAAAATTAGAATAACATTATTAAATTTGGCTAATTTTGAGAAAAGTAAAAAAAATTAAAATAGTTTAAATTATAGTAAGATGAAGTTAAATAGCTAGAACTAAAATGATATAGAAATGATGATCAATAATTAAAAGAACAAAATATAAATAAAATATATATACATCTTCATATATATGACTGAGTTCAACATGATAATTACTTGAATATATATATTTCATATATGATAATGCAATCAAGTATGTAAATGCATACTTAATTTGCAGGCAAATAGTAGGAAGTATTCCTCAGTATAAAAGCACTTTAAATGTAAATGCCAGAATTGTGTGAGGAGGAGGTTGAACTTAATTCGAGGTGAGAAAAGTTCCTTCACAATCTAAGAAGCTTAATCTTGGTGATGCGTTTTAAGGTTCTAGTGCTCTAGCTTCGCTCACGTGGCTTGATACAATCATGCTAAAGTTAAGAGAACTAGCGTCCATATGGTTTAGGTCATGAGTTTCTTTTTAGTATTATGGAAGGAGTCATCTTTAATAAGTTTACATGAAAAATATCGCTTGGTAGCAAAGGATAGCTAGGCCTTTGTTATTATTTCGGTTTGTTTTAATATTGGAATTTGGAAATTTTGGACGCTATGGAGTGTGGAATGGACGAATGGTGAATTTTTTGATTTATTGTAATTTTCCAGGTTTCGATTTTGGCGTTCAAATTTCGAGGAATACGAATTACGGTTTCGGATCAGTTCGGTTTGGACACTGCTCAGATAGGGCCGGTTCGAGATAAGCAAGTAACCGGACGGTTTTGGGCCGATTACCGACGATCGAATCTGGTTTCGGTCGGTTCGGATGGACGAAAGCGAGAACAGTCCCGGATCGTAGCGGTCACCGGACCTACTAACGACTAAGTTCCCTTATCATACCAATTTCATATTATATTTTATAAAAATTAAACTAATGATTCAAATATTAGTAATAAAAAATTATTCAGACATAAAAAAAGATTAAAATAATGTAAAATTATAATCTTTAATTTATTTTAATTAACTTCGATGTCAAATTTTATCATAAATAATTTTTAATTATATTATGAAAATTAAAAAATTATTACAAATAAATTTTTAAGAGTTTAGTTATTATAATTCTATATTCATTAAGATATCAAACAAGAAATAATTTATAATAAAAAGTAAAATATGAATTAAATTGAATTTCAATAAACAAAGCTTGCTAGAAATACAAGTCACCATAACCAAGAAACAGAATGCTAGTTTCCAGAAACAAGAAAACTCTGATTTGACTCAGTAAAAATCAGCAAATGCAGACTAAATTGAAATGAATTTCTGAAATTAAGAAAAGAGAAAAGATTTCCACTCTTCTTTCTTTTCCAGCTTGCAGGGGTTCTTCCTTTTTTTATTTTCAAAACACAATTTTCCATTTCCGAAAAACAGAAACAAATTTCCCACTTCTATTTTACATTTTCCAGTCTCTGCAACGCTTCATTAAATAAATCTCCCGTGTTTTCATTTTCCATTTTCCAAATTATATATACATACATGTGTACGTAATATAGTTGCATGCATTGGGGTAATAATTTGGAAAAATATGGTAATTTTGTTTTTATATATGAAAATGACATTTTGTTATGTATTCTAGGATTTATTATTTATTTTTCGAGGCTACTCCTCCTATCGCCAGTGGGTTTGATAGGGCCATACATTGTGTTCTTGCGAATAGAAGTGCAGCAGAATGAGATTGTCACCATTTCTTGGGAAAGTATTGTAGTTTAGTCGAGTCCATTTTAATGTGAATTATATAATTGTTATGGAAGGAAGAAAGCAAGATAGAGTTGGTACACTATTTATGTCAAATCTGAAGAAGGAAGAAAGTGGTGTTTTCTGTTGCAAATATATATAAGTTATTCTGGGTAGTGTTTAGTTGTAACTAATTTTGGTGAATGTCATGATGTGTTTATATTTATACGAATCATTCGACTTTGAGCTTTGCATCTCCATCACATTCATAGTCAATTACAGTGACATTCATGAAAGCTTGGTGTTCCCTAAAATTATTTAACTCGTTTGCAGACGGCTTCAAGAAGGATGACTGTTGGATCTGTTGTATGGGTGGAGGATCCTGATGAAGCTTGGATAGATGGTGAAGTAGTACAAGTTAATGGGGAAGAGATCACAGTAAAATGTACCTCAGGGAAGTCAGTGAGTGTCTTTCTCTCATAAGCTTTAAAAAATTCAGTCTGAATGACAAATTAATATGTATATGTACAAAGCGATTTATAAAGTATAATATTTCCCATTAAGGAAGAAGCGCAAAGTAATGCATATGGAATATGCCAGACCTATCGTGCGGCAAGAAAAACCATATCCGTTGTTTCTTCTTTGGAATCGGGGTTGGTTTTATTGGTTCTGTAAATTTCCAGTGTCATTTGACCTTGACTGACAACCACTTGATCACATTCTAGAGTTTGTTCTGGAGGAGAAATACTGATGGGAATATCAGTATGAATGTATGCCTATAATGTAAAGAAATACTGTTAAGCAATTACTAGCACGAGGGGCAGAGTCATCCTATAATGTATGCCTGAACTGTATATACGTTTATGTAGTTATATGTAGCAAGTCCCCTTCAACAACATCTTAAAGAAAGTGTTCATTTGTTTTCTAATCATAGATCTCAATTTTTTTTCATCTATTTATCTAGTTTGTTGAAACATTACTTTATGATCATTATATCATAATGAGTACGTAATTTCTATATCTTAACCTCAATCTCTAGGTTACAACCAGTGTACTAAATGCATACCCAAAAGATGTTGAAGCTCCTTCGGCTGGTGTAGATGACATGACTAAGCTTGCATATCTGCATGAGCCAGGTGTTTTGGAGAATCTAAAAATTCGGTTTGATATGAATGAAATTTATGTGAGTATATGTGTTTTATTCCTCAAATCTCTATTTTCTACTTAAAATTATCTCTAATATGGTTTTCGGCATTTTTTCATTTTCTTTAACTCTATTTTTAGACATATACGGGTCATATATTGATTGCCGTTAACCCTTTCCAAAGACTGCCTCATCTCTACGACAAAGATGTGATGGAAGAATACAAGGGATCATCCATTGGGGAGCTCAGCCCTCACCCTTTTGCTATTGCTGATGCAGCTTACAGGCAATTCTTGATGCTTTAAATGTGGTTACTTAACTACTTCTACGATGTTTTTCAAATAATCCTCTTATTGTTACAGGCAGATGATTACAGAAAGGATCAGCCAATCAATATTGGTTAGTGGAGAGAGTGGAGCAGGTAAAACAGAAAGCACAAAGATGCTGATGCGCTATCTGGCCTATATGGGTGGAAAATCTGAAACCGGTGGACGGAGTATTGAGCAGCAAGTCCTTGAGGTTTGTATATCTCGGTTGCAATCTTTTCTAGACTGTAAACTTTTCTATGGTTTTTTGGTTTTTCAGACCAGAATTGATACATAAATTATATGTCGAAATGAATATTTGCAGGCAAAATGACCCAACTTTGACCTGGCTTGATTAATCCTTTTTTCTTTTCCTTACTGTTACAGTCAAATCCTGTTTTGGAAGCATTCGGAAATGCTAAGACCGTGAGGAACAACAATTCAAGGTGTGCACTATAAAATTCAGTAATATTTTTCTAGTTTACAGAAAATTTATATATCTGCAAGCCTTTATTAATATGTCACTTCAATGAACAATGATTTATAATGGCAGTCGTTTTGGTAAGTTTGTGGAGCTCCAGTTTGATGAACGGGGAAAAATTTCTGGAGCTGCCATCAGAACTTATTTGTTAGAACGGTCACGTGTTTGTCAAGTGTCTGATCCTGAGAGAAATTATCATTGCTTCTACATGCTATGTGCTGCTCCACCAGAGGTAAACTTATTATCCTTACTTCCTAATGTTATTTCCATTTCGCATAGCCAAGCTAAAACTGTGTTAGATTAACGCTGATGCTTCACTAGTATTTGAATATCTTTTGTTTATTTTGCTTCTAACAATTGAATCGTTAAACTTTTCTCGCTGGCATTTATTTTTGTTTTCTCATGTTAGGATGTCAAGAAATACAAATTAGGAAATCCTCAGATGTTTCATTACCTCAACCAATCTGGTTGTATTGAATTAGATACAATAGACGACTTTAAGGAGTATGTTGCAACAAGGAGGGCAATGGAAGTTGTTGGTATTAGTCCTGAAGAACAGGTAACGATTACGGATACGATGTACATAATGAATAAGATAGGATATTTCATTTTAATTTTGAATTGCAGGATGCAATTTTTAGAGTTGTGGCCGCAGTTCTTCACTTAGGAAACATAGAGTTCAGCAAGGGAAGTGACACTGATGATGCGGAACCTAAGGATGATCAATCTCGCTTCCATCTACAAACTGTAGCTGAGCTTCTCATGTTGGTGATTTTCTTCATTTTTTCCCTTTCCATCTATTGTTTCCAAATAAACATATGAGATAGGTTGTGTTCTTGATTACCTTAAATCTTGTTCAGGTGTGATGAGGATTCTCTGGAAGACTCTCTATGTAAACGTGTCATTGTAACACGTGGTGAGCGTATAACAAAATGCCTTGACCCGGATGCTGCAGCCCTCAGTAGAGATTCTTTGGCCAAAGTCATTTACTCGAAATTGTTTGACTGGTCTGTTTGTTGTTAAGCTAAATTACATGAATATATGAATCTCTATGACTGTTTCACTAAAGATACCTCTTGGACCGTGTCACTAAATATAGCTTTTGGTAACTCATCAGGCTCGTACACAAGATCAACAACTCTATTGGGCAAGATCCTGAATCAAAATACTTCATTGGAGTTTTGGATATTTATGGATTTGAGAGTTTCAAGACAAACAGGTGCTTAACCGGTACGCTTTTGCTTTCAATATTTTTTTTTTAAAATACAGTGGCAATTGAACCTTTTGTAAAACACCTAGATATCTCACTAGAGACCTGAAACCAACTTCTTTTTCTTTTTTCCATTAATTATCATCTTTCATCATTGGGTATTTCACAAATTTTCTATGATAAATACTTTCTTGTACTACTATATGAAAACTACAATAGGTTTATTAATAGCCCTTCTATTAAGTTATTTAGTAACTAGTTAAACTAAGTTCTGTATGTTTCTACCTCACGTGTAGTTTCTTATTTGTGCAGCTTTGAGCAATTTTGTATCAATTTGACTAACGAGAAGCTGCAACAACATTTCAATCAGGTTTCAGCAAACCAGCCTTGTTTATCCCCACATATATTGGAACCACGCAAAAGTTCATGATAAAAAAATATCTGCGAAATGAAGATTTTATATCTGATATGTCAACCCAATTTTGTTGAATCATATTTTTTTGGCAGCATGTTTTCAAAATGGAACAAGAAGAGTACACAAAAGAAGAAATCGAATGGAGTTACATAGAGTTCATTGATAATCAAGATATTCTTGATCTTATCGAGAAGGTTTGTTGATAATTAAGTTCACATTTCAGCTCTATTGCTGCATCACAGAACTTGTCCTTAGATGGTTTCAGAAGTATTGTATCACACATCTTAACTCTTGTATAACTGCCTTTACCAATGTATATCTTAATGTATTTTTACTCAAGTTTTATTTTCTAAAGTTGGAAGCTATCTATTGCCCTACATTTTTAGGTCTTCGTAGCTTCTGTTAATTCTTCATGTTTTGGTACTGCTAAGTTGAGTAGCCTTGACGATTTATTATTTACAGAAACCTGGCGGGATAATTGGTCTTCTCGATGAAGCGTGGTGAGTTGTTGAGGGATTATATTCCGATGGACAACATATATCTTTCTTCTGTGTTATTTATAGGATTGTGCTATTATGTTTGATACTTTTGTTTATCAACATGATTTCAAATTTTGTTTCAGTATGTTCCCAAGATCAACACATGAAACATTTGCTGAGAAGTTATACCAGACATTTAATGATCATAAGCGCTTCAGCAAACCTAAATTGTCAAGGACTGACTTCACCATTCATCATTATGCTGGTGATGTATGTAGCGTAGAATAAATTTAATATTAACTTCTTGAGAATGTGAATGAGAATATCAATGAGCTATTAAAATATCAAATCTGTACTTATTATGTCTCCTATATATTCAGGTCACCTATCAAACTGATTTTTTTTTGGATAAGAACAAAGATTATGTTGTGGGTGACCATCAAGCTCTTCTTGGTTCTTCAAGGTGCTCCTTTGTATCTAGCCTCTTTCCACCTTCACCAGAGGAAAATTCTAAAACGTCAAAGTTCTCATCTATTTGTACTCGCTTCAAGGTCTGTTTGATCAAAATGTTCTGGATTAGTGTGAAATATTTGATATTTTTACTGGCTTGATTCATCTTCTTCTTTGTGCAGCAACAATTGCAATCTTTGCTCGATACACTTAGTGCAACAGAGCCACATTATGTTCGTTGTGTCAAACCAAATAATTATCTTAAACCATCTATATTTGAGAACCAAAATGTGCTCCAGCAGCTTCGTTGTGGGGTGAGTTCATATATATTGACTTCTTTTTCCCAATGTTTTGGGCCACCTTGGAACATCTTGTACTTTAATGTGAGCTTATCTCAGGGAGTTATGGAGGCAATCCGAATAAGCTGCGCTGGATTTCCCACAAGAAAGACATTTGAAGAATTTTTAAGCCGGTTTAGTATAATCGGGCCTGATGTTTTAAATGGAAGGTGATTAGGTGAACTGTTTTATATTAAAGTTCTTGTAGAAAATTTTATCAGTGTATTGACTGTTTCTCTTTTCGTTATTTCTAGCTATGATGAGGTTTCCGCTTGTAACAAGCTTTTGGAAAAGGCTGACCTTAAAGATTATCAGGTATCCTTTCTACATGCTAGTTCGATGGGTATTGTTTTATGTTCACCGATTGCTTTAGATACTAATAATTTATTTATGTAGTTGAGTTGTGATTTATCTCATGGCATTAGGAGTTCTTTATTGATGGTTTTGTTGGCTTAAGTGCATGGGTTTGTTTCAGAGTTTAGTTACCGTGTCTTGTACTTTGTCTATCATACACTTCCCACATATATCCGTGTAAGAGTTTGAGTTAGCCGGCAGTTATGTTTCTTAATGTGCTTTAACTGATTACATGGGTGCATGACTTGAATGCTTAACATAAAAAACATCAAGAATTGGTAGTTACCTTGGACACACAATTATTATTTGGGATCTGTTCATAGATATACAAGACTAATTTCACTTCTATTGTTGCATAAGTTGTTTCTCATTATTTCTAGTGAATATCAACTCATGCTATTACTGCTTCATGAACATGCCTAGGGTTTTTATGAAATATGACTTTCATCAAATCTAGATCAAATTAGAATATATTTGTTGATATGCTTACCCAGAATGGTTGTAGTAGTATCCCCATGATAAACGACTTGCATTGCTCTCTCAATTAATTGAGCTGAAATTTGTTTTTAGAGTTCATCTGGAGATCAATCTGGTCAAATCAGTGTATACAATGAACATCTGGTTGACTGAATCTCTACCTAAATTTAACTTCATTTCAGATTGGTAAAACAAAAGTGTTTCTTAGAGCTGGGCACATGGCCCAGCTTGATGCATACAGAAATGAGGTCCTTGGGCAATCTGCATGTGTTATCCAAAAAAAAGTACGTTCATACTTTGCATGCAGTAAATTCATATCATTGCGTAATGCTGCCATTCAAGTACAAGCCTTTTGTAGAGGTACTTACGAATCTATTAATTTTATTTTTGCGTTGAATTTTTAAGAGGCTTTAATAATGCTGAGATAACTACCAAGAAAGATGTCTTACTGGGTGAAACCATTTTTCCCTCTTAGGTATTCTTGCTTGCCGACTTTATGAGTCCTTGAAGAGGGAAGCTGCTGCTTTGACAATACAAAAGGAAGGACGCATGTTTCTGGGGAAGAAATCATACAAAACGTTGTACTCCTCAGTTGTATGTATACAAACTGGAATACGAGGAAGGACAGCACGGCTTGCTCTTCGATACAGAAGACAAACAAAAGCTGCCATCAAGATTCAGGTACCCAAGTTAAATTGCTGCTTATATGCCCAAGTGATACATACTAAAATATTTATATATATATATATATATACATATATATTATTAGTAGTAGTATTATTATTATTATTATTATTAATGTATTTATGTATGTATGTATGTATATACATATAGGATCATTTTGCATGTAGTAAATGAAAAAAAAGGCTAGATCGAGATGAGTCCTGCTCTTCTCTCTTCTCTATCCTTATGATTTGTATCACACTATCAGTATCACTTTAGTTTTATCGCCAGAGCTTTGTTTCTTTTTGTCATTGACATCAACAAAAAGCTTTTTGCAGTGTCATTGTCGAAGAAACATGGTGCGTGGTTATTATTTGAGGCTGAAATGGGCCACAATAGTTACTCAATGTGGCTGGAGAAGATTTGTGGGGAAAAGAGAACTGAGAAACCTTAAATCAGTTAGTTTTAAATTTTCTTATTTATTTTGATATTGTAGTAGTGATATACTATAATTTATGTTTTCCCTAATACTCTTAGTTAACTTTAAACAAGGGTATAATTTTACATTTATACAAAGTCAAACCACTTTCCATAAATTTGTGAAAAGTCAATGTACGTCATTCAGATGAAATAGGGGAAATACTTGTTTTATCTTTTCTGTTTGTAAAGACTTATGTTATGGAATGCAGTTAAATCATTATATTCCCTCGACATATAATATCTCAGATGTCTGGAAATATCTTCATAACCGTTAGTAGTTCTGAAAAATTGGTCATTCATGGTTTCATAGAATTTGATGAAAATGATTGTGGCATATATTTCATATCATTATAAATGAAGTCTTGGCTTATCTAACATCTTCTTTATTTGATGCATTGTGCTTATGTTTCCTCCTATAGTGCACGAGGACTTATATGGTTTAAGCTTCATATCATCTTTCATAAGAGTAATTTTCCAATTACTTAAAGGAAGATTATGAAATGCATCTTTCTAAAGCCTAAACCTCGTTTCATTTGCTACAACTGACAACTATGTTTTCCATCTTAGACTGCAATTGAAACTGGTGCCCTCCAAGATGCCAGGTTGAACCTGGAAAAACAAGTTAAGGAACTGTCTCTACAACTTGAGCGTAAGGAAAAGCAAGTTAAGGAAATGACTCTACAATTGGAGCGTGAGAAACGTACGAGGGTACGTTCTAGTAGTGCTGGATTGACTTCCTTAATTGATTATTTGCATTCAATCATTCTCTTTACTCCTAAAAGCATGCCCTTGATGAACATAATTTCTTGGGGTCTAAGATCTCGTCCTTCTGCCAACTCAAGACATATTGGATTAAGATATAACATCCATACAATTTTTCTTTACATGTTGAAATAGGTGAAGGTTGGTTAAAGTCTCGAGTAGCACAGGGCACAGGCACAGCGGAAAACTCTTAATTGCTCTAAAATTCGATTTTAAATGACTTTGATATCATGTTAAAATAGTTGAAGATTGGTAAAAGTTGAGTGCAGAGAACTAAAGAGGACGAAAAATAGTTGTGTGTGTGTGTGTGTGAGAGAGAGAGAGAGAGAGAGAGAGATGGAAGGTAGGGTTTAAGGGAATTAGTAAAAATCTAGTTAAACTACAAACACTCAAGTGACTCAACCTTTCCTATGTTTAAGAATTTAAGCTCTCTCTCTCTCTCTCTCTCTCTCTCTCTCTCTTATTGGGTCACTGGTTGTTGTTCAATAAGCTTATTTCATTTGTAGTTAGTAGTAGGTGCGCATTGTCACTGCAGAATATGAAACTTCTACTCATAACTGGTCTTCAAAAATTTCATCTACTTTTGGATTATGTTCTTAGGTTGAGGACAATGAAAAATTACAATCAGCTTTGGAAGACATGAAACTTCGATTTCAAGAATCTAAGCAACTGCATCTTAAGGGACACGATGCTGCCAACCGAGCTACTGAGCTTAATTCCACGGTCGAAGATCCCATAATGGTTCCAGTAAACGATCAGGAATCATCCAGGGACCTTATAGGTGAAAATGAAAATCTAAAGGTATTCCGTGGGCGTCATATTTTTTTTTGAAAAGGATTTAGTGCCTCTTATTAGAGAATTTGAGAGACAGGTTTTTCAAAATGTGAGGCCTCTCCGCCTCTACATGTTAAATACAATGTTGGTGAATACTTTTTTATGCTATAACATGCAGGCGTTGGTTAAATCATTGGAAAAGAAACTTGATGACACTGAAATGAAGAACATTCAGTTGAAGACTTCTATGCAGAGGTTCGTCATAGATATGTTCTTCAACTTTTAAGACTGTCGCATAAAAGTCTGTACTCAGCAGAGCTCTATTTCACTTGTTAGCATTTTTTATTATCTCATTATACATTTTGACATTATAATATCAGTATTTGTGAATGTCTAACTAACCTGTGTATTTCCCTGCTACTTGTCGTTTCATCTTCCTCTTAGACTTGAAGAAAGGCTTATTGATGTAGAATCTGCCGATCAGATTATGCAACGGCCTTTGACAGTAAATACTCAGGTAGATGCTCCTGAATGTTTTTTTTTCTCCATTGAAGTCTTCCGTGGTATCTCTCTCACACCCTGATTGTTCTCTTACAGGCGAAACCTTCGAAGAACTCTTCTCTTATAGTGAGTTTTTAGGGGCACTATTGTGATGGTGCCTATAACTTTACATTTCCCACCCTCTCCCTTCCATCGCAGTTCAGTGTACGTTCTTATTATATATGAAAGATACACTACCTGATTCAGTTGTCAAATACTTTGTCTTTACAGGGACCACAGAGTGCAACACCTTCAAATAGGGTTTCCACACCCAGTATTGAAAAACAGCGGGTTAGTAGTCATGACATGGTCCAGCCTTTTCCTGTATTCTGTCTAATTTTATTTGCTTCTATTTCCTACTTGAGATAACCTGAGAATAAACCGGGAAACAATTTCCATTCTTGATAAGCCATTGTAGGAATTAGTTTGACTACTCACTACTAAATAAGTGGATACATTAAGTGGTACTTCTCGAAATTGAAAATTTGTCAAGTAAAGAGGGACGATTGAAGTAACTGATAAGCATATTCATGTTGCAGGAACAAACAGATTCTCTTATTAAATGTGTGTCCCAAGATCTTGGGTTTAGTAAGGAGAAGCCTGTTGCGTCATGTACCATATACAAATGCCTTATTTACTGGAAATCCTTTGAGGCAGAAAAAACAAATGTATTTGATCGTCTCATTCAGATTATAGGTTCTGCGATTGAGGTATGCTCTAATTTCCTAAACTTCAATTACTCAAATTTTAAGATGCAGCGACCATTCAATTACTGGTGAGACCCTTTCAAATCATGGTGCAACAACTTAGCCAAATCAATCATTTCTGTTGTGACAAGCCTCACCTCTATCAATTTGTTCAACCAAATAAAAAGAAAATCATTTGTGAAAGAAGCTACCTAGGTTATGTTATGATGTTATAGTTTGGGCATAATATGAGTTACATATATTTTCTCGATTCATCAGACACATATGCTATTAGTGAATATTAACTGTGAAAGGTCATTATTAGACTTTGTATTTGTATTTTGCTAATTGCTTTCGTCTATTGTTAAACCTTTCAGGATAAAGAAAGAAATGATCTCATGGCTTATTGGCTTACCAACACATCAGCTTTACTATTTTTACTTCAGCATACTCTGAGGACGCCAGAAAAACCTCCTCAACAAAAATCATTCTTTGGACGGATGTTCAAACCATCACCATCTTCTACAAACCTGCCAATTGGTGGATTTGAGGGGGTGAAGCAGGTGGAGGGAAAATATCCAGCTTTACTTTTCAAGCAGCAGATCACTGCTTATGTAGAGAAACTTTGTGGAATTATTCGAGATAACGTGAAAAAAGACTTGTCCTCCCTTATTTTTTCCTGCATACAGGTAATGCATCTGTTCTGTTCATGTTATGTGTTGCTTTTATAGATGTCTGATTTTGCGCTTTCTATATTTCGGCATTACAGGCTCGTACCGGATCCTTGCCAAAGCTATTGGTGAGACCCACTAGCAGTGATTCTCCAACTACCATAGTTTCTCCAACTAGACATTGGGACATAATTATTAAATGCCTAGATGGGCATCTCAGAACACTCAAAGAAAATTATGTATGTTTAATTGATTAGTACTCCATGAATGTGATATTATATTGTCTGATGTCTAATCTTTGTCTTTGTTTTTGTCATTAAGGTGCCCGAAATTCTTGTCCAGCAAATCTTTACCCAGGTTTTCTGCTACATAAATGAACAACTTTTTAATAGGTATTGAGTTCACCACAGAAAGGACCTCATGATGTTAATATGAATAACTAGTACTAATACTAATCTTCCCGAATGTTACTGCAGTCTTCTTCTTCATAAAGATTTTTGCACATTTAGCAATGGGCAACATATTAAAGCATTGTTGGATGAACTAGAAACTTGGTGTAACCAGGTAATAGAAGAGGTTTGGTCTTAATTTTCTTGGTATAAGAGTATTGACATATTCACATATTCATTCATCTATTGTTCTTGTGACATTTTTCTGGTTGTCGCAACCATCTCAATAATATTTCTACTGAACCTTCATTTGTCATATTGCAGTATGCACGTTCAATATGGGAAGAGTTGAAACATGTTAGGCAAACAGTAGATCTCTTGGTATGATCTCTTTGCTTCTAAGGAAATTATCTATGAGCATCTGTTGCAGCTACACTTGTTATTTTATGCTACATTGGTAAACAAGCTACAAGTTTGTGCTTGGTCCCAAGATTGGCTTGTAACATAGCATTCATCTTTGGTCCCATGATCCCACCCCGAGCTTGCGCCTGTTCATTTTAGTAATACTGTAATAAACAAAACAAAAAGCAGAAGAATTGATGAACTGAAATGTTGACTCATGTATTGGATATCATTAAGCATCTGACCTAAAATATGAATAAGATTATTGATGTTGAATTCTTAGGTTGACCCTGGTATTAACTATCACGCAGGTTATTGGAAACAAGTCTGCAGTGACTTATGATGATCTTGCAAATGATCTGTGTCCAGTAAGCCGTCATGCATCTTTGTGGATATGCTTTTTTTCTCTCTTTTAACCTCGAATTTCTATTGTTTTGGAAATTGGTTTTTCTCATATGATTGTTAAATTTCTTCCAGATTTTAAATATTCAACAACAATACAGAATCTGCACACTTTATTGGGATGACGAGAACAATACAAGTCCTGTAAATCCTGAGGTAAGTTCTCATCCTTCGAACATTGTGTCTACCTAGTCCTGAGTTCATCTTTTTATTTTTCATATATTTGCTTATGAGTGTTTATTAACCAATGTTTCCCTTTCGACGTTGCGTCTTATACAGGTTATCTCAAGCATGAAGGAAGTCATCCCACATGACTTTAATGAAGATGATACAAGCTCCTTCCTGTTGGATGACAATTCAAGGCACAAACAAATTTCACCTTTTGAAATTTAGACTTTTCTTTTTTCTTTCTTTTGTTTATTAAAATCGGACATTCAATATACTCGTATTCATGATTGTTTCCTGGCTTTTGCAGCATTCCTATCTCAGTTGAAGATATCAGTGATTCGCTATATCAGAAAGATTTTACAGGCGTAAAACCAATCGCTGAACTTTCTGAAATTCCTGACTTCAAGTTTTTGCTAGAGTGAGGCTGTGACCAATCTACTTCTTGTGTCCATAAGTACATCTCCCACATGTAGATCCACCCTTGACCATTGTTGCCTCTTTTTTTCAGCCTCTATTAAGTAGACTTCACCAGTATAGGTTCGTTTTGTTGGTTAGGTAGATCTTCCTGTTAGATCTGTGTAAAGTATAGGTTTAGATTTGTAGATAGATGGAGCAAGGATACTTCTTTAACACATGCAAACATTCAATTTTGTTAGTAGCCACCATTCTTTGTAGCGACATGTATCCATCAATATACATATACTTCATTTAATTCATTTTAATGGACATTTAGTTTTTCAATTTTTGATTGAAGCTTTTATGCCAAATTATTTTTTATTTTTTATTTTAATAAAGATAATGTTGATATCAATAAATTTGTCTTAAATTTTTTTTGAATAATATTTAGATGCTTAAAAAAAATTAAATAATTTTTGTACGCCAAAGTAGACTTCGATCAATAGAGAATAATTATCATCTTAAATTTGAATAATATTTAGATGCTTACCTCCTATATAGTAAGCACGATGCTTACAAAGGACATTAGATTAATTTCACCATCACCCTCTCCTAAAATTCCCATACACCCCATGACCCCCAAACCTACAAGCATGGTATGATATTCTAAACACCCCAAAATTCCCATAAGCCCCCAAACCCCCAAGCACGGCATTATGATATTTTAAACACCTTAAGCACTAGATCCAGAGCTCTCTAAATGAATCGAGCCATATCAAGCGGCTCACCCAGTTAGTCTTGGAGCCGACTCAATCTGAAATGAGCCGAACTAAGCTAGCAACTTTTGTGAGCTGCTAGCTCGGCTTGGTTGAGTCATTAGATATTTCTCTTCTCATCCTTGCCTTCTTATTTGCATACCAAACATATATTCCAATTCCCAAGACCCAAGTCATTAACTACAATCAATCTTCAAAATTTATTCCCAAGTATTATAGTATTAGTAATTATTTCCACAAATCAATCCTGAATTTGACCAATGAACTTGCAACAAAGCTTGTCCATCCATGATGCAGCATGTTGATAAGCCAATTAACTAACAAAGACAATTCTTTATAAAGTAAGCTCAGCTTTGAAGCTAAGGTTCACAATAATGATACCTCTTAATTCTTTATAAATAATTTCTTGTAGAATTCATAAATGCTATTTAACTAATATTACATTGTTATACTTTCGCTAAATTAAAAAGTAGGAAAAATAACATTCGTTCATTTGCTTCAAAAAACTGCAATTCCCTCATCTACTGGCAACAGCAGGCTCATCCCCTTGAATGGATACATCAATCTTGGCTTAAATTGAATTCTACATTCATTTGTCTCCCAGAGGTTAGATCCTTTCATATCCATCATCGACAACCAACTGATGCTTGGTACAGTAAAATAATGTAATGTAGGATCATCGCTTGTTCCACCGTCATTCATAATCGATGTCCCATCAGCACTTGGCAAACCCCTTTACCTACAGAGCTCCATTAAAGAACAGAAAATAGAGCTCTTCCAGTTGAAATTCTTACACAATACTTTCTTAAGAGGAAGAGTAAAGACTGGATAGCGGTTGCCAAACGGATCACAAATATACAAGCAACGTCCATTCTTGCCGCCTCAAATACAAGGGGAAGAAAAAACCTGAGCTGCACAAAAAATTGTGACAGAACTTTATACCAAAAACTTAGAGAAGCTTGCTGGTCCGCCGCCGTGATGGCCCACCAGGAAACAGCTTCATAATCCAACCCAGAACCCTTTCAACAACCTAACATAGAAAAGGCAATTCCAATATCAGAAAATTAAATGAGTTGGGCACACCTCTACGAGAAAGGTATATCAACAGTTGAAATTGAGTCAGTGTAACAAGATGTTCCATAATGAATACCTTGATAGTAAAGAAAGTACAGGAAGGTAAAGATAAAAAAAAAGATCCAATACCTCATCTCCTTCGTCAGCATATGTGGTACTGTCATGCAGATTGCTAGAATCAACTTGTATTACTGGAACATTCCCACTACTCATACGTTGTGAAGTAAGTAGTTCCAATCTTTGTGTTTGAGTTTCCAGCTTCCTAGTTAACTCCTTATTTGATTCCTATGTTGCGAACATATGCAGAAACCCAAACATTGGAAATGAAGGAAAAAATACAACCAAAAATTCAAATTCAAGTAATAATGCTTATCCAGGGTAACATTATGAATGATGACCCCAATTATTCAAAAAACAATTTTGGTCCAGTAGCTAGTTTCCTCATGTTACAGATTAAGCCCATGTTTGTTTTGCCTTTTAAAGTGATTATATGAAGGAAAAATGAGTTGAGCATATTTAGGTATATTTGTTGAAAAGGTTACCTAACTTAGTCAAATTACTCACTTTTATTTGAAGCAGAAGCAAAAACAACCAGGGAACTGTGTTTTATATAAAAAAAGTCCATACTATAATGCATCACTTCAAATGAATCAGAAAAGAAAGCAAAAAATCCAAAAGGATACCATTTAAAAGTTAGGTAAACCAATATTATTTTGAACAATACTTTACATTAACATGTATAACCATCACATATACCTCATTATTAGAAAAAGCTAGGTTTTACTTTTGGTTTCTCTTTTCTCTCTATTGAGTTCTGGAGGAGTTCTGCTAGACTAAAAGAAATGTCTTCTATAAGTGGAAAGAAAGAGTGCATGCATAGTCTATATATTCCACGAGCTATCTACAACGCAAAATTTGAATAACTATAAATTCAGTCCTATGGAGTCAAAGATTTTGTGTTCTCTAGTTATTGGATACAATGGAATAAATTAAAATGGTTCATTACACTACCTATGATTTTTATCTATGGTGAAGTAGTAGATAGTGTTTGCATTTCACCCTTGGATCAATTTGGAATCAGCCTCCCTGTTACCACAAGGTTAAGGCTGCATACCATCCGACCCCCTTTACCCCGCTTAGGCTGAAGCCTCTTCAAAGGCATTGAGACATGTTGATGTTGATGTATAGATTCAGTCCACGAAATCCAGTTATTAAAGAAAGAGGAACAAATTCAAGCTTAAGTAAATTTAGCAACAACTTCTTTATATATCAAAAAACTTATATAAGTATCCTGTAAAAATGGTTAGGACTTAAAAAAGATGAGGTCAAACACCCCTCTTAATCAATGACTAGCATGTGAAAGAGACTAAAGAGAAAACATGAAAACATATTCACATAAAGAATGATCATCTGTTAATTGTCAAACTCATGTCTGATGTCATGCCATCGCATTGGGGAAAATTACATAATCAATTTACCTGTAGTTCAGTATTATGAGACAACTCCGCTGACAAAGCTCGGACCAATTCATCCTTCTCTATTGCAAGCTGAAAAATGCCAACCAAAAGTTCATCAGTTCTCCCAGTGACCTAGTCATACATTAGGATGATGACAAGAAACATTAATTAACAGGAGAGGATTTCACCTCTGAAATTAAGACACTGATACTCTGAAATATTCTCAAATGATCAGGAGGAACGGTTAAAGATAATTCATCAAGAGCAAACAGTCCATTCTCATTTGTAGATGACAAGCTGGGTGCATAGCTTCCAGATATGATCTCAGTGGTTGAAGCAGCATCATCAGCATCCCCTGGAGTGACGAGAGCATCAGTAAAACATAAACTAAAGAAATAAGAGCATAAGAAATGAGGAATAAAAATGTAAAACATGAGAATGGTTAAGAAAAAAATATTTCCACAGACATACAAAGTAGCAAACACCTCTGGACTGGTTCATGATTACAGGTATAGCCACAGAGGCAACCTCTTAACTTATAGCCACAAGAAAGGCACACATAAAATAAATCCATGAATTTATGAAACAGATATAAATAAAGGCAAGCTTGAATTAAAATATTCCATAGTATATTCATTAGTGACTTGCAAACTTGATATACCAAAAGCACCTGCTCAAGCATCAATAAGATTTCATTCATTTGCTCGAAATGCCAAATGTAGAAATTTTGGATTCAAAAGGCTGCCTAACTGGCTCTGGATTGTCACGGTGTACATCTAAGACAAAACCTTTAAAGATGCACAATGGCAAGAGGGATAATTTGTCTCTGGCTAAACACCATAGCTAATCTCCTTCTAATTAATATGACAGCAGGTTTTATGTAGACATCTTTACTACTTGCAAGGAACAGTACATCGACACTACAGAATATAAGTAGTAGCAAACAGGAGACCCCGGGGGGGGGGCAGCAAAAGAGAGTGACTACAAAGCTCACCAAGATCCATTGTAGAAGTTGCGGCATCTTTACTATTTGTTATACTCTTGCTTGAGTCGACCAACTTTCCACTTGTGGAAGCTTTCCTTAGTTTTGATTGTAATAGCTTCTTCTCTGTTTAGGAAATGAATAACAAGGCAAGGCAACCAAATAAAAATGCTTGGTTATGCAGAGATGCATGTTCAGTCGCAAGGGATGTGATGCATAAAAATTAAACATATTATCTGGAAGAATCTATAGTCGACACGACAAAGCTCAATTATATCACTTTACAAAACTTTATTTAATTCAATTTAAAAGTAAAATGCCGATAATTTACCAGACCAGTAATCTATATAGTTAAGTCAGAAATCAATTAATATTTATGAAGGAATGGCAAAGCTATTAAGGAATGAACTGAAAAGGAAGTGTAGTTCTGTTGGAATCTTAGTCTGATCTTGTGCTTCCAAAATATTTGTTGTTACATCCTTCATCTCTTAAAAGCTTAATTAACTACATCATCAGTACACTTTTTAATTTGTTTATCAGGATTGCTGAAGGAGTATGATACCATAAGATGAGATCTCTGACCTACCCCACTTTTTATTTTCAATTGAAAAACACTTAAAACAAGGAAAAATCTCTCACAACTTTTATCACATGATATTCATCAACATAAGTACTTCATCAATCAGATGTTCCAAAGGTGATCCATTGGTAAAGAAGTAGGAAGTATTGGAGAACCATGAGATACCTTCTTGTAAAGCATCAATGGTGGACTGTAGATCTCTAATATCTTTTTCAAGGCTTGACATTTTCTTTCTGCTCATTGCAAGAAGGAAAATGTTAGATTTCATCATCAAGGTATACAGATTAACGACTGATGCAAATGATAATTGGTAGATATCACAGATACTATTAGAATCGTAATTGAAGGAAAGCTCCACACTAACAGAAATGATAAATACGATTCATACTTCAGAGAAGAAGTTTCGGCCAGTCTATTCTCGAGCTCCCTTTCCAGTTTTAGCTCATTAGACCTCAGTCGAAGTGCCTGCAGATATTATAAATTCAATTCAGGATAAAACAACAAGAAACAATATTTCAAAGCATACCAGACAAAACAAACACAATGCATTAAATGTAAATTCATGTGCAGAGATGAAACATTTTATCCATTCATTCAACACACAATAGATGCCCATATATAAATCAGACATGTTTTGTATTACATGTGCAATATTAGTACAATAACAATTTCAATATCCAAGGACACACATATAAACAAGTAGAAGTTATCTGGAGATTCTTGTAATAAATACCAAAAAAGGAGCACGCACATAAAGGACTGGCAAGTTCTATATCCAAGGACTCCAGCAAAAATTAATAACAAGATTTCCTAGGTTTTACAAATTTCTATCATATTGATTATTATCGCCATTGAGTTTACAAAGGTAAAATTAAAGATATGATCTCGAGTTCAAACCTTGCAAAGGGTGAAAGAGGCGGGGGAATTTCTGAAAGAAATTAATACAGAGTTTCGTGAATGAAGGGGATAAATAGCCTATGACATTAGAGCTCCCTTTCTGTTCTCTTTACATTTAATATGATGATATAAAGAGGCAGGTTTGCACTACAATTATATTTCAAATGTGAAAGAATACATTAAAAAAAAACAGTTTTAACTACCTTCTCTTCCAATCCTATAACTTCGGAAGCCAACAGATTGGCACGTTCATCAGCAGCATTACACTCCAACAGAGCATTGGAGAGTTCAAGCTTCAGAGATTCAAGTTCCGCCTGTCAAGATGTGCATGAGGGAAGAAAATTACACTCAGGGTATACCAAGTCGCTTAAAAAATGACAAAACAGAGCCATCCAAGAAAGAAAATATTAGCTAAATATACATGAATACCTAAAAGTGAATTAAATGTTATAGATTATAAATAAGGCAAGAAATAACAGGCCCGATGGCAAACTTTCTGTCTAGAACTTATAAGCGAATAACTACGAATAAAAAGGAAGGTCCACTAAGGCATGCCCCTTGTGCCCTTCACCAAAAGGCACACGATAAATTACGTTTTGGGGCATGACCAGCTTAAGGTGGGAAAGGGTGTGCCTTGTTATATACAACCATGAACTAGCATCTGCACTAACGTAAATTTTTCTAGTTAATCCTATCAAATACCAGCATTTTTTAAATGTTTCACACAATTAAGATAAAAAAGAAAGGAACGAAGCTGGTTTTTAAATAAGCACGAGGTACAACTTTCAACATAATTATAACTACACAATGCAAAATACGTACTGACCAGCAGAGCCTTGATTTCTTCCTGTAGCATTTCCATCTCTCCTTTTAACTGGGCAACTACACTACCCTGATGATGGAAGGAAAAACACATTACAACATTAATATCATAATTCACTAACTTAAAAACAGAGATCGCCATAACATATTTCACAAAATGATTATCATTCAAAGGTAGCTGAAAAGTCGGAAAAGAACCTCAAAAGTTAAGTGAGGAAAAAATTACTGAATTTCTATATAAGTTTAAAATGAGATCTTAAATTCACTGAAATAATGAAGGAAAAAACTTAATCCCTCAAGAGATTTAACATTTCTATTCAAACCACATGCATCTGGATTGATAAACCAAATAAGAGCTTCAATATAATTAATCTAACTTTATTTATGTAATATCAAACAAGAAAATATAGTTAGTTTTAGAAAATATGCATATGGACTCATTTGAACATTGGACATTATTGCCTGTAATACATAAGACAATAGATAAAAAGTCTGAAAGAATAATAGGTATGCAAACCTGCTGGTTATAGCTTTCTGTTAAAGATGAATTCTCAGAAGCTAAGGACGCCGCCAATGTTTGTGAAGCCTCAAGAGCTCGTTGCAAAGAAAACTTTTCTTGTGTCAAGTCTTCAATATGCTGCAAACAGAGAATATAAATATAATTGGAACTCGAAAGCTAGCTTATGACCAGCATAAATAGACTATAAACTGTATGCGTGTCATCATGGTAACTAAACTTTTTTACTCTAGAATCAATCAAATTCATGCAGCATGATTACTAAATTTTCTTTATAAATTGTACTCATAATTCTGATAGATAAGTATCTTCCATGAAATAAGCAAAACTCGAAGACATCACACACAAAGCCTAGGTATATAATTATCAAAAAATAAAACAGAAACACGGGCAGGCAGGTCTAGTCACCCATCGAGCAAAACTACTGCAACAAATGAATATGAGTAGAGCTGGAACAGTTGGGGTTAAGAGGAGAATAACTCAATACAGGAGCAACAGTTGGTCATAGATCTGCTAAGAGAAATGTATATATTTGCTAATACAAACTATTTAGAGAAATTGTGAAAAAAGAAGGGTATCAAATATAATTCTCTATGACACTAGATAAAGTACTGTCACACTGTCTTCCCATCTTTGGATATATGATCATAAAGGCATAAAGACAATAGGTACACTCTCAACGGTCGACCTGTAACCTTAAGATATAAGTACTAATATATGGGTTCACTCAACCTAAAACAAATTTAATAATTAAAATAAGTAACCAAATCTAAAAAGAGGATCAAACTACTTCTAGTTAAACGCGGCCATGACGAGCAGTTCAACGCAAGTTTAGTGCCTGATGACAACTCCAGATATGAGATAACAGCTCTCCAAAATAAGACTGAATAGGATCCTAATATCCTATACATGCATACTAGGGGTAAGAACATAAATGAATAAAAATACAGATAATGCAGTTCTCAACATACAGTTGTGACAGAAGGTATGTCAAATTTACAAGAGACACTGAACCTGTTCCAAAGCAGCAAAGTCCTCATTCTGCTTTTGTGAATGATATCCAAGATTGTTCTCATTTGTTCCATTGATAAGATGTTTGCCCAGGCTTACTTCTTCACCAGACGCAACAGAATCAACTGGATTTTTACTTAGAGATGATTGCAAAGGATCAGTGAGGGAACCAATAGGATCAGTTTTCACTGGTTCAGTGAAAGAAGATGTAGCTGTCGGACCTCTAGAAATATTGATAGTATCGAGAAAAGAGGGGCGAGATCTCCTGTTATTCCCTGCTGCGGGTGGGGTGGTAACAGAACCCAAACCTGATAATCTGTCAGATGACCATGATGATGAAGGAATTCCATTAAACATAGAGCCAGGACCAGCTGAATTTCTGTCTTCGACTGTAGGATCGAAGGACTTGTGTACACCAAAACTTTTCCCAATATCAGATAAAGCATTTTCCATGGTGGAACTCGGAGGTCCTATAATAACAAATGCAAGTCAAGTTCCTTTCCCAATAACAAAGATATTGGCAATAGAAAAATGAAATAATAATAGTAGATAATTACAACGGAATGCAAAGATGAGGAAAAAAAGTAATACCCTCTTTCAATGGGAACATCTTCTTGTCATCAAGTCTCTCAGAATACCCTGAAATATCTTGAGTGATAAACCGTGTCGATTTTTCAGGTGAGACATTCATAACTGAAGAATAAGAAGTTTCTGGACTTGGAGACACATTATCCATCAAACGAGAATTCCCATATGACAATTTATCAATCCCATCATCATTAATACTAGAATGGCTGGAGGCACTGATTGTCTCTTGAACTGGTAATATTTGAGAAGAGGTAAATTGGTCCGGCTTCATCTCATGTGAAACTCTCCCCCTGGCTTCATTTCTCTCCTGGTGGTTATAAACGGAATTTGTCTCATTGGAGAACTCTGGAACATGTGGATTCTCTGATTGTTTGCTACTATGGTGGGTATAAGGAATAGAATGATCAGTACTTAAGTCACTGGAAGAGGTAACATCATTCTTCATCATGTCATCACTAGCTGATGGCCTGAAGACCGTCTCTTTAAAAGACTCAGATGTAGAAGCACCATCAGGATCTGCAGCAGAAACTCGTCCAGCTTCTGAAAGTTGATTATCCTGAATGTTTCCATTAGAAGCATGAATTTGAGTAGCCGGAGCAGCCTGAGCAGCCTTTTTTGCCTTCTCTGCTGCTTTCTTCTTACGAAACTCCTCCAGCTACATAGCAGTTGATTTTAGCAAGGTCAATAATGGTCAAAAAATGCAACAATAAGGACGGAAAAATACACAAAAAAGGAAGGATAAAAAGGACCAACAGGGTGTTTGGCTGAAAGTAGATTTTCCCAGAAGAAGATAGGACAAAGTTTAAAACAATAGTTGTACTGATAAGTAATACCAACTGGTTGAAAACATTTCAATAAATAAAGCAATGCGACAAAAAGAGGCAGCATGAACTTTAGCACATGCATGGAACAAGAGTCGATAATTAAACAATCTCATAAGTCAGCTCCGAAATAAAAAGGCAATGGAAGGATACAATTTTCACTGAACTTAGCAAAAGAAACAGGTCAACCCTGAATTCAGGAATTCATAAGTTGATTTTATTAATATGTTAATATCTAGTAATCTATACGATTCATTTTAATTAATGTTTTCAATTCGAGGAGAGGCCTTGTCCAGAGAATTTCGGGAATACCAATAGAGGGGTATGATTATGCCAGGTTTCACTCTAGCTCCTGTGCATCCACATCCATGATTTTTTTACAGAGCTCAGACAATTGACAGGTACAAAATCGTCCGTTTTATTGGGGAACCCTGATTGAATCTAGGTTCACCCGTTCTGATTATTTTTTGTGTTGTCCCCAGGTTAAATGATTCACCTCTATTCACCTAGATTCATTTCATTTCATTAACCCCAAATGAAGATTGTAATGTAGGTTAATAGTGTTTTAGTTAAATTTCACCCTTTTCCACCTAGATTCACCTTATAAATAAAATATTATTCAAATAACATTTTAAAATATTTACCTAGATTAACTCACCTATAGGTTACTTTTTTAAGTTTACCTCTCGTTAAACCATACTCATTCTGATTTGTGAAGCCCCAGTTATATGTGCCTGATGCTGCATGTGCAAATATTCATCCATTGATTTATAATATCTTTTTAATAATACAAATAATGAATTAAATTAAGTAACATACAGTATATAAGGAAATAGCCCGTAACATCGTATTATATGAGTTTTGGTAACTAACAATATACCACCATTGAAAAAATAACCGACGCCCTTTATTTTATTCTTTGTTTCCGGTAGTTTTGTCATATGTAATCAAATATTTGAATTTTGGGTGGTTAGTTACTAAAAGGTAAAATAGGAATATCAAAACTTGGCTTATGTACATGATAGGACCCTTTAGACATTATATATAATATAGATAACAATGAAATTACCCAACTGTTGCTAGAATAGCTGATTCATCAAAGAACCCATATACGCTTTATCCTACTGACTATTCCTGATTTTCTTCGCTTCGCTTTTAAATTCTTCTCACGTCCTCACGAGCTTACATTATACGTCACAATCTCAAATTTGGAATATGCATCAATTATAGTTCTTGTTTCCTATAAATTACAAAGGAGCAGGAGGATTGCATTAGTTATGCAGACTTTACGCCCCGTATGAAGAGTTCACAACCTTCGCATATAAAAATCACTAACTCTAACTCAGCTAAACCTTTAGAGGTTTTCTACCAAAATTTCTTTTTTTTCAAGATTTTACATCCTCTAATTTTGCCGTTGCTAAGTGTTCCTTCACATATGAGATTTTACAAAGGGACCATTATGCTCCTTTTAATATCTGGGTTCTTTCAAATGAGATAATTGTCAATATAGTCCTAGATTACTAGTAAATGTCACACTATAGCACTTCCATTCTTGTTAGTGATAGTGACAACGCACAAGTTTAGACCCTGATAATGTCATAAATGTTGCACATTGTCCCTTATATATATAAATATTGCACATTCAAAAATAGGAAGGAATGTGCAACATTTATGACGTTTACGGAGACTAAACTGCTACGTTGCCATTATCAAGACGAAAGTGCAACAACGTCACATTTACTGGGACTATATCGACAATTATCTTCGTTTCAAATTGTTTACTTTATACTAATTAATCTGTTCTCGAAATACTCCGTAGTTTCTACTCCTAAAAACAGGTACAACTCCCAAAAACGACTATCAAGCTAATATAACAATCTTTCCCCAAAAACAGACAATAATCATACAGGAAATGTCGTATTAATAGTGAGTTAAAAACTCAGCTGTTTTCTACTCATTCTTCACCTATGAGATTTCATATAAGTGCCCGTTTCACTATTTCTAAATATTTAGTCCTTTCCTAATTCAAACTTTAACATAATTATTCTGTTCATAATTATCGAACTCAATTCACAATCTTTCACAGAAATCAAATAACAATCATAACATGAAATGTCTTATTCATTAACAAACACAGATCAGCATCAAAAATAATAAAATTAAAATACAATAAACATTAAATAAGAAAAAAAATACTACATTTTGTGAAGAATAATAAATAATTTTAAAACTAAAATATTCATTTTTATACCTTTCTTCTACCAGCTTCCAAATCCTTTTGTTTCTTCATCTCTTGATTAACCCCAAAATCAAATTCCTTTAACTATAGAATCACACTTTTGACTTAAAACATACACATACATAGATCTTCACATTAAAAACCCAACAATTCAATCATGATCATCTAACATCGAAACTGTATAATTCTCACAATTGATTGTAAATTGCAGAAATGGAGATCAACAATAATTATGGGAATTGAAAAATTATTTGAATCAAATTAAAATCAGAAAAAAAAAATCTAAAATTTCAAAATTGGGAATAAAATTGGAAATTGGAAAACTATTTTGATGAAATTGGAATCAGAAAAAAATCTAAAAATCCAAAATTGGGAATAAAACATTTGGATATAATTGGAATCAGGGAAAAAAATATAAAATTTGAAATTGAGAATAAAATTGTTAAATTGAGAAATTATTTGAATGTAATTGGAATGAGAAAAAACCCTAGATTTTAGGAGAAGAAGAAAAAGAGGAAGCGATGGGATCGGAGGCATTTATACTTTAATTTCACCTAAACAATCTAATTCATTCTTACCAAAAATGTTATTATAACGTAAGAAATAATATTTGTTACTTCCAACGTTTTTGTATATGGATTAATTATTAATAATTATTATAAAAATTCTATAAATTAATATTGTTGGGGCGGTTAAAATTTATTAATTTATAGAGTTATTAATTTATAGAGTGTTAATTTAAAGAGGTTATTAGCGTGAGTTGGATCTTATAAAGGAAGCGGGATGTGCAAATAATAACTATTACTCCAAATTCGCCGTTTCGGAGTAGTTGGAAATTTGTATTGATTGTCTAACCATCTTTGTTGATTTTATGCTTGTAATTGTTTGTTTTTACATTTAGTTGTCATCTAATTAGTTTTAGGCTTTTTGGTAGACACCCCGAATATGTTAATTTTTATGTAGTCACTGTTATTTTAATTTTACGGGCACCCCCTTGTATTATAATCCGGGCGACCCCCCTTGTCTTATTTTAATTGTACAGGAGCCTTGCTCACGTAGCCTCTATGCAATTTTATTTCTGATATAGTAAAATGGTATATTACCCCTAAAATATATATTGATGACTATGTCACGGTAAAATGACTATTTTGTCCACATCACTAAAATATAGGAATTAAAATAAATACTCTTTTCTTCATGCTCCACGCCTTTACCACCGTATCCCCGAATCCTCTTTGCACCGGCAGCACTGCCCAGCTCGCGTCCATGACCCGTACCCCCGAATCGCGCCATTACCTTTGATGTCAGTGAGCCAGATACTAGCAGCAGGTTGTTCAAGGTATGAATGCAGTGAAGGTAGTAATGATGTCAGGCTTGCTGGCGCAACAAGATCGTTATATAATGCTCTTGGCTTTGCTCAGGCAAACTTTTCCAATGATATGGAGCGTGATTATATAATGAGAGTTGTTTGCGAGGCAACCTTATCTCCTGAAGTTAAGATCCGACAAGCTGCTTTCGAATGCCTAGTGTCTATTGCATCGACGTATTATGATAAATTGGCCCCATACATCCAAGACATCTTTAATATTACTGCCAAATCTGTCAAGGAAGATGAAGAGTCTGTTGCTTATGTTTAAATCTATTTTTTGATCATTTACAACATTCATTTTGATTTGCTCCTTTTATATACACTGCTTAATTTGAATAGATATCTTTAAATATGAAAATTTTATTATAAAAATGACAATAAGGTTCGCACAGGTTGGACTGTGCACAAACGGCTAGTTTAGTGATGGACGAGTTGTATTAATTTTCTCAATTCATTAGGGTCAGTTATGCGTAGTCATTAGTATTTATATCTCGATCAACAAAATAATAAAATGATAATTTATTTATCTTTAATTGCAATAGTATAAAATTTAGTTGAAGCAAAACTAACAATTCTAGTGAATCATTGTACATCTTCGGATCAAAATCATTTAGCCTAACGTTATCTGGCCAGAGCTTCGCTACAAGAGGTCTATGGTTCGAATCTTCTTGGAGGATTATTTCCTACTTTGTAGGTTTCTGTCCCCTTTAGCGGGTGTGTTTCATCACTTTTGGTGGTTTTAGCAGTTACGTGAACTTGGTGTAATATTCAGGGAAAAATATTATATTAATTAAAGCTAGTGGAAAAAATTATACACCGTTTCTCATGGATTTGGCTACTCAGTATGGTGGCATTCACTTCATTAGTTGTCTTCAAGCGTTGCGACATACCCGATAAATGAGGAAGATTTCAAACTTTATTTGAACATATCATACCATCACGCTAACAAAGCCTGGAAACCAAACTTCATTGATTTTCGCCATGATCCTACGATTCGAAAATAATAGAGAGACTTCCCATAATTATTTCTTTGTCCATGGTGAAATTAAATTAGAAATACCATAACTTGGAGAATAATTTAGGAGCTTACACAAAAATAGTTAGCAACTTGCTTTAAAAGGGTAAAAAAGTAATTTCACACAAAACAACCATGTTTAATCACACAAAATATCTCCTTTGAATTTTCATTTTTTATATTAATATTAGCTAGTGAAATTACTAAAATACCCTTAATTTAAGATGTAAAAGGACAAAAATAGCCCTGTTTAATTACGATTAGGCGGATTAGATAGATTACATAGCTGCCCGGCCCGTCCGATAATACAACGTCATAAGCGAAAGTGCTTACAAATACTTTGTAAGCACCTGTCAGGCTGAAACAAAAAATGCTTAAGCAATCCACGGTGAAATAAGATGGAAGCTAAATTGCCAAATCATCGTGGTAATCTTTTATCGATTAGATGCACTACTACTACCGCCGTCGATCCCTTGAGAAACCATACCCTCCCGCTTGCGGCGTGGAAGGCTCCGACCTCACAGTGGTTCTCAAATCCATCTGATTCCTGATCTTCACTTATCGCTTCCCGTTTTATACACAAAAATCAAGGTTTCTTTGCATTCCCATTTTATTAACATTTGATTTTTGGGTTAAGAACCCCAGTGAGGGTTTAATGCAAGTTATCTCCTTTAATGATCTCAAAATCCTTTCTTCTGAGCGACCACTCCGGGGACTACGGTGTCCCTTAGCCCCATGACCCGAAAAGCATTTCAGATTTGGAGTACCCATATATTTTTGAAGATCTTAATCATTATAAAGTGAAAAAACCCAAAATTAAACAATCAAATAAGGTTCTTTTGAAAAATAATTTTCTTTACGAGCTTGATCGAGGAATTTAATAAATGGTGGTTGATTTGTGTTATGAAGGGAGTCCAAGAAAAAATCAAATTTATTGTGATTTTCTCAAATTAAAAATTGTTATCTACTAGCGTTTGATGTGTGGAAGTTGATGGCGAAGATTTAAGAAAACAAATAATGTTGTGCAAATTCTTTCTCAACAAGGTATTGAAGATACCAATTTCAAGTTCCTTTATGATACTTGTAATAAAACTAAATCAAGGGAGCTCGGGTTGAAGAGGATTGTTAGTCGAGTTGAGAAAAAAGAAGAAAAAACTAACCATGGCGATTTCATGACGAGCGCCAACCAAGTTCCGTTAAGGATTTGTTTAATTATCTGATCTTGGTAATTATTGGGATGACTCTCTTGAAGATTCGGATTATTATGAAGTCTTTAGCTTGAGTCCTTTGATTGATAATGCATTATGCTTTGATTTTGAATAATGGTTGTTTTAAACGATATCTGGTGTTCAAAGTTCATTCGAAATAGGACTCGAAGATGGAAATCTGATCAGAGCCATAGTGGTACTAGTTATAGTAGGTCCAACACAGTTTTGAGAAAAGCTGAATGGAGTATTCCTTTGAAGAAAAGGACAATGATGGATGAAATGAGCGAAAATAACAGAACCATTGATACAAAGAGATTGAGGCTAAGACCAAAGGTAGTGCGCCTTGATGAGGAATCAGTTGAAGCAATGCATTTGTGGAGATACTTCTTGAAGAACATCACGGCGGAATCGAGTGTCTACTTTCTATGGCTCCTAAGAGGGAAAAGGTAGAGAAAGGAATGTGTGCTGAAATCAGATGAAACTCGATTGTACTCTGAAGGTCAAAACACATTAAAGAATGTCGGTGAATGAGATATCTGTTAGGCTTAACCGAGAAAGGGAGATACAATTGCTTATTCAAATCCAAGCCAAAATGATATGCCATTTACTCCTCGATTTCTCACAAAATTCAACTTCCGTGACTATTATTGTTAACACGTATTTACTCTGATTCAATCTATTTAAAGAAATTTTGATGATTTGTTCAGCGGCAAACTGACATTGATCTTAATCTTGCTCTTGGGCGTCAGGGTATAGGTAAAAACTTCAGCGGTAAAGCTTTTTTCACAATTTTACTAAAACCTCATCCCGGACATTTGTTTTCTCTACGAAACTATGCACTCTAAAAATACTCACAGGACAACTAAGCTATCTTGTGCTTAATTTTCCAAATATATATGACATTGGTCCGATTAGATTAAATGGGGGATGGTTATGGATTGGGTTTGCATCCCAATGTTCCCGCGAAATGTTATTCACTTATGTCAAAATATTCTTGTTTTTGAAATGTTTTTAGAATCTATGTTTCCTTGATATCTTGTTTTGTTTGTATATGGTAAAAGCCTAAAGTTAAACTTTGAAGAGGCAAGCACAGGCTTATTGCTAATATGTGGAACCTTTCTTAATATGCCATTATTTAATGTGGAGATTTTAATCAAATACTTCTAAGCTTTGATAAGTACCCTTCCCCTTCTAAAACTATTAAAGGTGCATGATTTCTTCTCAATTTCCTTACGGATTTTGGGCTTTTACGATTTACCACTAGCGTAATCACACACTTTGCCCAGTCGGGCATTAGAAATAACATTAAAGTATTTGAAAAACTTGATTGTAGTGTTGCTAACTCCGATTGGTTTAATCTCTTTCCAAACTGTTTATCTAATATTTTACCCATTCAAAGTTCTGATCATAGTCCTATGATCATCTCCTCTAAGCAAATACTTCTATCCTCGCCTAGGCCCTTTAAACTTGAAAATTTTATCTCTATTTTACCTGATTTTAAGATTATTCTGGGTCAGTTTTGGAATCAGGAGCCCTTTGCTTCTGGATCTCATGCTTTCCTCTTTGATAGAAAACTTAAAAGGCTTAAAATATTATTAAAGATTGAAATAAAAAATCTTATTGTGGCAACTTCGGCGTATTAAAGATGTTCAATTAGCCTGTGCGCTAATCTTCAAAACTCTCCACATGATTCTCAGTTTTCACAATTAGATACTTCTCGTAATAGTAATTAGACCTTAAGGCGCGAGGAGCACTATTGGAAACAGAAATCTAAAAGTTCTCTGGGCTAAAGATGGGAATTTTAATACGGATTACCATCGTGCTATCTTTAGCGTAAATTAGCTTTCGAATTATGATATTCAACTTTGGAATGATAATAATGAGCACCCAACTTGAACTTGATATACAAAATAATTGCAAAGATTATTTTTCAAAACTTTTTAATCCTCCTCTTTCTTCTTCCTCTCCTAATTTAGATTTCAAAATTTTAAATAAATTTTATGCTTTTCAATTTAATGAGCTTGCTAAGCTCTTTCAAGATTGGGAAGTCAAATTTGATATTTTTCAGATGGCTCTAATAAGTTCCGGGGCTTTGATGGGTTTTCTGCCGTATTTTTATCAAGATAATTGAGATGTTATAGGGCCAAATATTATTAAGGCAACTTAGGTTTCTGATAGTGGTCATTTGTAAAACCATAAAATAACTTTGAGTAACTCTCATTTACTAAAATCAACTCTCGCTGAAAGTTTGGGACTTCCGTCCTATAAGTTTATTAATGCAAACTATAAAATTTAACTTCCAAAATGTTAGTTAATAGGGTTAAGCACTCCTTAATTACGTAAATATCTCCTTTCAAAATGATTTCATCCATCGTGGGAAAGATTTAAGATAACATTATTTTAGCTCAAGAAACAACTAATTATATAAGAACTTCTAAATGTAAAAAATTTGGTTTAGCCTCCTTAAAAATAGATATGAGTAAAGCCCTTTTGATAGAGTTAATTGGTCTTTTCTTCTTAATGTTTTAAAACAAATGAATTTTCCTCCTAATTGGATTAGTATAATCAAAGAATGTAGTTAACTACATCCATGTCCGGTGCGTGTGGTCAAGTTTCGCAGCCATTCGAAGCGACGTGGGCGAGACAAAGGTGACCGCATGTCCGATTCTTTTTGCTTAACAGGACTCTCTATTACTGCTTTGCTTTACGCTCAAAAGATAAAATAATTAATGGGATTGCGTAGTACTAAGAAGAGCTTAAGTATCTCGCATTTATTCTTTGTTGATGATAGTTTTAACTGCTTTTTAAGACTTAATCCTAAAACCATTGAAATGTTTTAACCTATTTTGAATAACTATTGCCTTATGTATGGCCAAAAGAAATTAAATTTTCAAAATGGGTTATTTTATAGTCCTTTTAACTCCTCGGCATTCAGATCCTGTTTTGAATGCCATCTTTATCCTATCCAACCTTTCCTTTGGTAAATATTTGGGTATTGAATTAGATGTTACTACTACTAAAAAATATATTTTTAACAATATAGTTGATAAAATTAAGCTAGAATTATGTCTTGGGACACAAATTTTTTAAATCAAGCAGGTAAGCTTACTCTTATCAAATCTGTCCTTTTTGGCATTCTCATTTATCCCATGTCAGTCTATAAATTCTCGTCTTCTATCCTTACTCAAACTGAAAATATTCTTGCAAGATTTTTCTGGAATAGTAATAGTAACAACAATTGCAAAATTCATTGGATAAATTGGACATTCCTACATCGTGGCAAACAAGATGGAGGTTTAGGTTTTAAAAATCTTGATCAATTTAATATATCCCTTCTTGCAAAACAAGGTTGTTCCTTTGCTTATAATGCAAACACTCTTACTTCAAAATTTTGAAATCAAAATATTTTTCCAGTGCTTCTGATGTTATCTAAAAAATGTTGTAGATCACAACGGCAAAGTATTAAGGACTCGGTCCATTAAGCCTCCATGCTTGGATTATTGATGATGGAACCTTAGTTAATCTCGGTCGGATCATTGGCTTCTCCTTCCCTAATTATGAAAATCTTTTACGTTTTTCAAAATCAAAATGCTTCCTTTGACCTTCTTTTTAGTGTCTCAGCAATGGATGATAGTAGTGGGAATATACCACTTCTAAAATATCTTTTCCATACATTTATTGTTACCAATGTGCTTTCAGTGCTCCCTCTCAAAAGCTGCGTTACCTCTTATTAATGGTAAAAGCTGATTTAGGAATCTAGTATGAATTTGATTTGTGATAAACACCAAATTCGGCATTCCCCAGGATCCTGAAATGATATAAAATCAATCTAAAATACATAATTAACAGTATGAATAACCAGCTTGCTACGGTGATGCCGGCGGAAGTCTAATAACACATTCTTTCAGAAGCATCATTTGAATTCAATTTGAGCACTTCAAATGTAGTGCCTTCAGTTAGTTGCCTTGAGGAGAGTTGAATCATTTGTGTTTGCTAGAACATGGGTTGATTAAATGAAAAAATCAAAGAGAAGGAATTTTAATTCTTCCCTTGAATGTTTTAGCCATATGGAGGACGAGGAGAGGCTAGGCTTTGTTTTTCATTTCATGAAAAAACATTATGATGAAAAACCTAATAAGTTTGCTTATATGTGAACCTAAAGCTTGCGACGAATAGCTTAATGAGCCGACCCGTTAAGTTTAATTAAACCGTTAAGTAAAATCAAACACTAACAAGTTGTTAATAGTAACTAACAAGTTACTAACAAGCTCAACTAACTATCGAATTAATTCAATTGACTAATTAATTAATTCGGGTTCATCCAATTTATATTTTACATTATCAATGTAAAAATCCCAGTGAAATATTAGTTGATTCTGATCAACTCTCAATTTAGCAAATGTAGTTTAATTTCATACATGAAATATAATCCAACGTCACTGTATGTGTGTGACTTTCTAGGCTCAGATAGTAAGTTGTATAATAATAATAATTGACCAATTACTATTATTATAACGATTAATGAGTAAGATCTAGCAATCGCTCATAACCCTTAAATTATCATGAGAACCCACACTAGTAATATACAATTACTAAGGTGAACACTAAGTTCCAGTAATCACATTTAACCAACCCGGTAAATGAATTGATACATAATTGTCGCAATGGGCATAATAAAAGGAATCGTTCTCATTGATTTACCAACAAAACATCCAACTTCAAACTATATACAACAAATCAGCGCCTCGGCTACATCGACCAATCTGAACACAGTACCCGCAGCTTTTAATATTATTCCTAATTATACTTAGAATAAAATTTGGTCATTTCCAATTCCTCATAAAGTTAAAATTTTTGTTTGAAAACTTAACTGTAATGTCGTCTCCCCTCTTTGTACATTAATATTGCAATAAAAACAAAAAATCTTATTGATACTAATTGCAGATTTTGCAATAATAGACACAAATTTTCATCTTTTAATTCCTATAGCCAACTTAATAATTTTTGGCCTCCAACACTTATCTTCAATCAAAATTCATTTTATCAAAGCTTTCTTGTCATGAATAGTTATCTAATTAGTGGATGTCAATCAACAGCTAGATTATATGGAAGAGTTACTTATCAGTTCTATCAACGTGAGGGCTTTATAATAGAGCACTATATATTATGGAAATAACCCGTTCCTTACCAATATTATGTTGGAAGTATATAAGTTTCTCGGTGGAGTATTTCGGGGTGAAATTTAAAATTTCGAAGTTGAGTGGTGGAGAATTTAACGAAACGGTCGGTCGGTGGTATTTTTCGGTTTGTGGTGGGACCCGGTGATAGTATAATGATTTCGGAATAAAATCGATGTACCGAGACTTGTATTATATGAGTAGTAGTTCATGTTATGGAAAACTTTACAGTTGGAAACGGTTTCATTGCAATTTAAGTACGAAAAGTGGAGAATAGAAACCCGGACAAGCGAGGACGCAGCCATTTTAAAAAAAATCTCTGTCGTTATCATCTTCATCATTATCAAACACACAAACTCATGCTCTTTCTCTCGCCTCATGGCGAATCTCCCGTTTCCCCCCAAATTTTCTTCCATTTCTGCATCGGTGTCGTTTTAAGCCTTGAGAACAAGTTGTGGATTCTCTTCTCCTCGTCATCCTGCATCACATCTAGGTAAGAAAATAGAATCTTTTTAGGAGTATTTCTTGAGTTTTTAAAGATTTGACTTTCTTAGTTTTGTTGACTTTTAGATCTTGAATTTATTATGGTATAGAAATGTTATACGAGTATCGGTGAAGTTAAGCGGTGATTTTGAGAGTGATTATTGGGGTTAGAAAGTGGTGTAAAGTTAAGTTGACTTTCATTGACTTTTCCTAAATTAACTTTAAATTGAAATATGATGATGTTAGAGGACTTTAATATAGTTGTTTTGGAATTTGTTATAAAATTATTAGTTTGGATATGGATAGGTGGAGATTTGGTTGAAAGTTGGGAAAGTTCGTGTAGCCTTTCGTGATTGAATTGGGCGTTGTATTTAATGGATTAATTAGTTGCCAATTGATTGTTGGATTGATTAGAATACTTCAAAGTGTTGTGTTGGGGTAATAAGGTAATGACCCGAATATTGAGAATGTAGTTATGTTGGGTACATTAAAGTGTATACCCAATCTTGGGGATAGGACGATTGCTAAGAGATTTCAGCAGAATTTGAATCGTGAGGCATTGGTATAACACTGGGGGGATTATATAGATGTTAAGAGGTTATTCTACAGGGATGTGTTTTAATGTATAATTTCTTTGAATAGGAGTTGAGCCTGCATACATACGAGGCTATGCAAATTAAATGCATTCGCTTGGGCTCGAAGTGAGTACAAATCTCTGATAGGGACCTTTCATATATATTATGTTATATATATTTTTTTGCGTGTGTTGTTTGGGACTATTTTAATATGTATTATTGTGACTATGATTGATATTTTTTTTTTGCATGAGAATCCACCTCCAAATAATACATATGAGGAATCCACCTCCACATGTCAGATAGAGCCTCGCCAATCCTCCCAGGCGAGACTCGCTGTGCATATCGCTTTTGAACCTCCCGAATCCACGGGGATACTACTTATATGCACACCACGCCCAAACCTCGATTAAAGTCACCACCATTCATAAATAACACACAAGGCAATCAAAGCACATGCATCGTACCTTGCCCCCCAGCGACCACCTTGACGCAGGTCCTGCGTCACCATGCGTAGGTCATATTCTAACTATGTCATAATACAAATCATAATCTCAATTATCTCATAATATACCTCATAATCTCAATTATTTCATCCTTATGATCATAAATCCAGAATTTACATAATATCAATCATAATCTCAATTATTTCATAATATGAATCATAATCTATGATACATGTCAGAATAGTCCCGAATGACTTTATCTGGAAAATATATAACATAATACATATGAAAGGTCCCCATCGTGAGATTTGTACTCACCTCGAGCCCAAAAGCAGGTCCTGGAGTGCTAGATCCGGGCTCAACTCTGGGCATATGATGAGGATGATGAGGAGAAGCAAATCCACCACTTTGATCTTGAGTTTAAGCGACAATCGATGAGAGAAATGGAAGAAAATTTTGAGGGGGGGGAGTGAAATTTCGGCCAAAGAGGGGAAAGAAGAGGGGAATGGATGAGGATGAAGATAGTGGTGGTAGGTGGGATATTTAGAGGGGAAGAAATTTAAGTTCCGTTCGGTTTCGGTTAATTCCACACGCCGCTTAAACCTCCATGAAACCCGATTTCCATTGTATTTATTCCCGAGACATATATTACTACTCATCGTACTCATCTCGATATTATTCCAAAATTATTTATACTATCTCGGGTCCCACCACAAAGCGAAATATACCAACCCGGTGATTTGTTGAATTAAATTTCTTCGACTTGAAATTTTTAATTTCACTTTGAAATACACTACCGAGAAACTTATATACTATCAACATAATATTGGTAAGGAGCGAGTTGTACAGTTTTTGAATAGGCTTCAAGATTCAAGTCCACATCATTATTATGGATAATCATGAGTATATGGAAAATATACATACTTCGTTACTATAAGTAATGAACCTTTTGGATTCCACTGGAAAGGTTTTGGATACGTGATCCAAACAAGAAAACGTCTAACAAGCCAAGAAAACAACAAGATTGCCTTGTCCCTAGTTAGGTGTTCAGACGGAGTCAGGCCTGGCGACTAGTATGTGCTTGATTGTGTTGATCATTTCTTGGATCAAAAGGGGTAAGGATCTTGTCCGATCACGTGGGTTTTGCGGCGTTGGCTGGTTCAAGTCATAATCTTTGGACCATGACCGCCGTGATAACTTGGAAGATAGAATATACATTAATCCCCGAAGAATCTCCTGAGCTTATGTTGAATTGTGATTCTTAGACTTGGTAAAGCGAGAGGATTTCATGAATCTTGGAGTAATGTGCTGACATTGTCAAGCGTCACCACATATGAGGAGGATCATAACGGCATGTGTTGAGTATACTGCAAGAGCATCAGTAGAGCACAGGTACGATAGGATTCATACAACTTTGATATTTGGTAGATTTCTGGGATCTTGGGGAGTTAAAGGGTGATTAAGTGCACTACCAACTATGAGTTGGATATGACATTAGCATCTATTACCCAGAACAATGCGGACGCAAGAGTTTGGTGACACATATCTTACCTTAGCTTGACTGTTGGAAATCACGTAATGAATCAGTGAGACTAGATCATAAATCGTTCAATGGTAAGTGGGAGTGTTGGAACTATGAAATTCGATCTCATGGAATTGATATTTAGAATTTACTGGCATCGACATTAGGGGTTACGATGGCTTACTAGGGTCCGCTCGTAATCTATATATTAAAGTAATAGTCGGTTAAAATTACTTAATATATTGCTCTTGTCACATCCGTCTAGAGGTCGTACCTGAAAGCGATAAACCCAACGAATAATATTGTATTATAACTTCCTGGGGTTAAAATGAAACTACATGGAAATGATAGGGCAAGATTCTGATTTTAAAATCTTATCCCATGGGGCGCAAGTCAATAAGGAGAAGAGGGGTTCTAAAAACTTTTATTATCTCCTTGATTTTAGGGATGAGGATGGTAGACGATTCTAGAAATTTATGGAACATTCTAGAAGCCTTATCGCGTAAACATAGATTCTATATAAAGGGGCTTAAGTTCATAAGTAAATTGCTCATTCATTCTTGACCTTTTGAAGTCAAGAAATCTATCTCCACAGCGCTCTCATGGCCTCCCCGAGGAAAGAAAAGTTTTTATCTTCCTCTTTTATTTCGGTTTCAACTTTAGCGTTCGAGAGTAAAACACGGAGGAGTTCGGAATTAATTCTTTGGTGTGGACTATTCTTGGAGATACTCTATTTTGGGTATTGTGAGCTCATCCTTTCCGCTTCCATTAAAATATTTCAGAAGAAAGGTACACTCTACAGTAATTCGTATTTATTATTTTTGTATAATCCGTAGCATCTGGGATTCGCGTCCGATTAGTTTAGAACTGGTTAATTCGAATATAAAACCGAACAACATCTACAGTTCATTTCTTAGTAACGCTGATCAATCATTACAAACCGGATATTTATTTTCTTTGTGAAACCTTTTTGCTCACGTGAAATAAGCTAACTCATTCTTTGTATATTTTATTCCAATTAGTTTTGGTGTTGATGCATTGGGACATAGTGGGGGGCTCTAGGTCGGTTTCTCGTCCAATATAAGTGTTTCCCCATTCCACCTTTCAAAAAATTTAATGTTCTTTAATATTATGTCGGAATCAATTTCTCTTTGGTTTCTTGGTTGTATTTGTAATTAAGCATGAAAATCAGCCCGGGGAAAAACACACAGGACATTATTTCAAATCACCTTAACCCCTATGCCTGCTCCCCAATTCTTCTTTGTAGAGACTTTAATCAAATTTTGACTAGCAGGGAATCAGAATTTCTCCCTCCCACCAAAACAGCATCCTTGGATCCCCCAAGTTTTTTAGGATTTTGTCTCTTCTCTGGATCTGGATGATAATCTTTATTTAGGAGGTCACTATACCTAGTCGGGGAATGGGCTAAAATCATATTGTCCTGTAGAAATGCTAGATAGGGCATTAAGCGATTTTGTTGTTCAATTTCTTGATACATCCATTTGTCGAGTTTTCCTATTCAAAGATCGGATCACGGACCTACAGTTATCTCGCTTAAGCGATTCTCCATAAATAAACCCTGTCTCTTTAAACTTGAAGCCTTTTCCCTTAAACTCCCAGAATTTAAAGAATTGGTTAAAGATTCTTGGTCAAATAACTCAAAAACCTCATCCAATTCTTCTAATGCCTTTGCTTTAATTCTAATTTTAAAAAAACAAAACAAAGGATTGCATAAAAAAGTGGAATAAAACAAGATTAGGTAATATTTTTCAAAATATTAAAAATATCCAAATCTCTCTAGAACAAATTCAGAATAACCCTCCAAGAACAATAATCCTTCCTTTGATAGATGCCAGAAACCAAATTTGGATTGCCCGACTTTTCGTGAAGAGATATCTGGAAACAAAGGGTCAAAAATCAAAAGCGATCTCGAGGCGGGATGAAAATTCAAAAACTTTCATGCAGCGTGTTAAATTCAAATAAAAATCAATTCAATTCTTCAACGCTGGTGGGATGATAATAACCTACTGCGCCTCGGACTCTAATATCCAAGCTCATTGTAGAAGCTTTTTCATCAATCTTTACACTCATGGATAATGACCACCTAAACAACTCGAAACCCACTGTAAATGATTTGCTTCAAAACCATCCCAGCATCTGCGCACCTCACAGCGAGGGATCAATCAACAGCTTTGTTAGCCTAGATTTAACCTTAGAGGGGGGGTGAATATAAGTTTAATTAGTTGTAAGCTTTTGAGTTCAATTTAATAATGCGGAATTAATGAACAAAGGAATATAGACTAATGTGATAGACCAACTACTGGCTTCGAGAATGATTAGTCAACAATATAAGTAATCAAATTGATTAGCAATAAAATAAGAATACTTGAAAGTAAAGAGTAAAGAGAGAAAGACAATACACACGATTTTAACGAGCTTCGGTTCCCCTACTGCTCGACCGTCGGCTTTCCAACCTCGGGATTTTGGCAAAGATAACTAGCTCTTGAAGAAATGTTTGAATACACACAAGCAACTTCTCTCAAGACTATTATCAAACACCTAGCCTCCACTAAGTGACCCAAGCTATCCGCTAAGGTTCAACTCTAATCAGCCTAGATTAGGAACCCAAGGAACACACTCTGAGTTTGGCTATACTCTTTCGACCTAGGAATATGACCACAACCAGCTTTTAGGATTTCACATGATACAATAAAGTTAAATGTAGGCCTACTTCACGCCTTCAAACTCTCACCACAAAAGATAATGGCAATTAAACCATAGGAGTTATGACTTTTGCCTTTGATTGCAATGAATTGAATGCTTGAAAATTAGGTAAAAAAGATTTTGCAAAAAGTTGTTGGTATTTTGAAGAAGAGGCTTATAAGGTACTAAAATATGAAATTTGAAAAAGAGTCCGCATCGTGACCCGTCGGGGCGAGTGCCGATGAGCCCTCGATGGGCCAAGTGCGGCCCGGCTATGGCGCCCGGCACATTGTAGACCACCTTCGAGAGGTCTTGAGTGCCGTCATCGGGACTATCGAGACGGGGGGTCTCGAAGGTCTCGTCATCCGGGCGGGGAACCTACCGATGAGGTCTCGATGGTTCGAAGGTTCTCTTCCAAAATAAAGATTGTTTCAAGCCAATTCTCGAAACGAAATGACACACAGTCATTTGTACGAGACTTAACCATGAATCAATCTATACTTAGGATTAGAAACTACGGACTATCGATTCCACTAAACTACAATAAGATTAAATCGCAAAAAGAAGTCGTTACTCTCGTATTTAAAAGCGTCAATATACTAGAGTGCTTAGAGTTTCTTTACAAGCTATGAACAATAAAGAACACGAGCTCCTTGAAGGCTTGGCGTTTGATAGGCTATCCGTGAGCCTCGAACATTCCGGTCAGCATTTTAGCGGCAGACATATTAAAGAATAAACCTGAATACATGTTCACTTGAAAACGGGATTAGTTCGATTAAACAATTTGTTATCTTCAAAAATAGGTTTGAATGGAATACCATTATTCAACAAACTCCCCCTTTTTTATGATAACAAAATTGGAAAACATGCTAAGGGAAAAGAAATGAAGACAAAAACGCGCTCCCCACCGACATAAGATTCCCAAGGCTTTCTTACGAAATAAAACCATAATAATCCATGGATGACATATCGATAGGCGCAAAATAATAGCATGGCGAGAGAGATAGATAATTAAACACCAGTAAGCTATTATAAGAAAGAAAGTATCACAGTTATCATAAAGAAAACCATATAAAACCATAGCAAACTAAAAGTTTAAAGACCACAGCAAGCATAAGTCTACTACGCTCCCCTTTGGGATCATCGCAAGGGGGCACAAACAAGGAATAAATAAGGCATAAACAAAGCAAACACAAATTAAAAGGTCGAGCCATCAAAATCATTTTAGTTTATCTTTGGACCGCATTCGCTCTTATCGAAGAATGATCGTGCCATTAAGCGCAATCGTCATTATCATCAATAATATAATCTTAGCGAGCCCGATCGGAGAAAAGTAGTCGGATCACGGAAAATAGATGCGGATGTGTACTGCATTACCCTTGACCCGGTGGTATCCTCGACCTCGGCCTCATCGTCAGATACTAAATATTTCTTGTTGGCGCCCATGCTTCTCGTAGCATCTCCAAAACAAAGAAAGAAATTTCATAATCCCTTTTACATAGTCCTTTAGCTTCTTGTTTTCCTTGAGAAGAGTTTCTTGACCTTTCATAAGAAGCACTTGATTATCCTTTATAGCTTGTTGCCTCCGTGCAATCTCATTAAGCCTAGTGTCGTGGTCTTGAAACATCTTTACTCGACTCATGAGGAGCCTCATTATCGCTATCATCACCTACTCCCGTAGAGATCGTCATCCCGTTCATCACAAGTCGAAGTCCTCGTCATCAACATTTTCATCACATCCGAAAATACGGGTCCTCGAGTCATCGACTACTAAACCATTTTCCTCCCATCGTAGGTTAGGATTGCTCTTATCCTCCATTTGAGCCCAATTTGCCTCAGCTTCCGCCCAAAGGCGATTGTGTGATAAGCAATGGTACGTCCTAAAGTAGTCTTTGGTAATCCCCATGCTCTGCTCGATAGCATACCCTAGGAAACACTCTATCTCCTCCCCAAGACTCCATTATATGTGTAATGAGCATCCCATACGGAAGAGTTGTTGCCTTAGTATTGCCCATAGAGTGACGCATGTGGAAAGCAATAATGATCGGAAGATTGATACGTTGGCGAAGCAAAAACTTGTATGTCAATGAATTTACAACCTACTTTCAGTTCTATCTTGCGAACCACTTGAGGGACCAAGGACTTACTTAAAACACGTATTGGCAAATCTGCCTCCCAGGTAATACAAATGTAAACCTGACAAAGTATCGACCGCCCCGCTTCTTTCGATACCCATTTCTAAACCTCCTACCATTATTCAACATTTCGGTTACATTATGCCCGACTCGATCTCATCCGCGGAATGCGCATCTACCGCGTAACTAGCAAAACCATTCTGAAAGACGACGAAAGTCCTCTCTAAAATTTCTCATCTTATATTCAAACGATCTCCCATTAAACTCCAACTTAATATTGAGATTATTGCTACTAGGAGTGTGAATGATAACATGCTCATAGAAAAAGTAAACCCAATCCGGAAAGATGTCATAGGACTTACCCAGAAATTTCTCCCATTTTTGAAATTTGACCCGACTCCCGAGAATGTAATTACTTGAGTCTCCTCCGTCATAGTAATACGTCGAGAATGTTGGGCTTCCCCAATTCTTCCACTTTCCTCCTCTAGAAAGCAAAGGGATTCATTGTCAACGATTGTGGATTTGAGGAACTTCCACCTTGATAAAGAACAACTTGGCTAGAAGATTTAGGATTTTGTGTTCTTGCCCTCTTTTTAGTTGGTTTGGAAGGATTTGAGGCCATTTTTATGATTAAATTTGGAATAAGTATAGTGTTTGGGTTTGTAGAAGGAAATGTAGTGAATTTTGAGTGATAAAATGGTGAATCTTTGATAAATTGTTGAAGGGAAGGGTTGAAGGTGGTGGTTATGGTGTATTAGGGTTGAGAGATTTGGGAAATTAGGTTGAAATGAAGAAGAAATCGGCTGATAGGGTATTTATAGGGTCAGTTCATCGAGACCCATTCGAGACCCTGGGGTCTCGATGAGGCAGTTGCCAGTTGGTTATTTCCGCCATCGAGACCCATTCGAGGGAGAGTGCCGATGGGCTATGAGCAGTAAGAAGTACATTTATTGCGTGAACACCATCGAGGAAACAAGGGGTCTCGATGGGGTCTCGATGACGGGTTGAGGCGGTCATACCGCGCCATGAGACCTCGTAGACAGGGGGTCGCTGATAAGTCTCGAAAACCAACAATAATTCACAATATCGCCCAAACATCGCGATGCTCCATGATAATCCCAAACATCCACTTGTCTTGTGCTCGCCCAAAAACAGCAGAAACACATCCAATCAAAGCAAATATCCTCAATATCACACAACCAATATCTTCAACCTCAAAGCATAACCATAATTCTCCATATTTCACTAGCATCCCCAACAATTCAACTCACAACCATTTCGGACAATTTTATCATTTGGCTTATCATCCCAATTAACAAAATTTGACATAATTTAAACACACTTGTCATACAATTTAAGGCATAAAAAGACATGAAAGATAAAATAACACTAGAAGATGAAGCATCACGACTCGCCTAATCTTTGTTAAATTGATCCTCGGGTAGTGGTTTGGTGAAGATGTCATAAAGTTGATCATTGTCCCCACGAACTTGAGATCAATGTTCCACTTTTGCACATGGTCGGATGAAGTGATAGCGGTTCAATGTGCTTGGTCCTTGAATGTTGCTTTGGATTCTTGGCAATATTGATGGCTTGTGTTATCATATCTTAGCTTAGTCATACTTGATCGAAATCTTCAAAGTTTGTTTCATCCAAAGCACTTAAGCAACACAATTTCCAACAGCAGCATATTCGGCCTCGCCGTTGACAATCTGACACTATTTTGCCTTACTTTGCTTGACCAAGAGGTGAAATTTATGTCCTATGAAGTGACAAGTCCCTTTAGTGCTCTTTTACATCAAGTGTGCAGCCCTTGAAAATCCGCATCCGAGTATCCCACAAGTTCAAAATTCTTGCTCATCGGATACCAAAGCCCATAATCAATTGTTCCTTTCACGTACCGAAGGATCCTTTTAACCGCTTTAAGATGAGACTCTTTGGGACACGCTTGGAAACGAGCACACAAACAAACGGCAAACATAATATCGGGTCTAGAAGCGGTAAGATAAAGAAGACTACCAATCATACCTCGATATTTTGTCTCATTCTGACACTTGGCCACGCTTCTTTCATCCTTTTCGAAGCTTAGTTGATGTAGACATGGGAGTTCCGATCACCTTTGCATCTTCCATCCCGAATTTCTTTATGAGCTCTTTCGAGAACTTGGCATTTAATGAAGATCCGTCGTCCGTTTGCTTCGCTTGGAGTCGAGAAAGAAGTTCAATTCGCTTGTCATCTTTCATCTCGAACTTCAGCTTGTCATCATTTTGCAAATTCACTCACACAACAAATCATTGAAGTAGAACCGAAAATAATATCATCAACATAAGTTTGAACAACAATAAGATGTTTGCCCTTGGTTTTAAGGAAAGAAAGAGTGGAATCGAGCTTGCTTCTTGAAACCATTCATGACTAAATGTGTGCTTAACCTCTCATTTTGACTCTAGGTACTTGTTTTTAAACCGTAAAGGGCTTTATACAGTTTAAAAATGTGATGAGAGGATAATTAGGATCTTGAAACCGGTGGTTGTTTACAAAAGCTTCACATAAATCAAAAAACCATTTAGAAAACGCTTTTGACATCATTTTGGTGTAGTTTGAAATCCATGTGACTAGCGAAGGCTAGAATATAACGAATGGATTCAACTAGCCACGAACAAAAGAGTTCATCAAAAGTCAACTCCTTCGACTTGTTTATAACCTTGAAACGACAAGGCGACTTTTTATTCTTAAAAACGACAAGGTTTCATCGAGTTTATTCTGAAAACCCATTTTTGTCCAAATAATGGTTTATCGCGAGTTTTTCAACTAAGTGTCAAACTTTGCATCTTTCCAAATTGTTCAGGATTCTTTTTGCATAGATAAAATCAATCCGGATCCACTACAGAGCTTGTTTAATATTAAGAGGTACTAAATGGATACATAAGCACTCTGAAGGCAAACATTATTTAAGGAGGATCGGAGTAGTTACCCCTTCGAGATCACCTAGAATGAGATCCGAGGATGATTCTTGGCGATCCTCGTCTCCCACTGGGTAGATCTTCATGTGTTCGCCCGTGGAGATAATCATCCATCTTGCGGTTCGATGATTATTTGTTTCTCCCCATGGTTGATCCTTCATAGATTTGATACTTGGTTTTGAGGCTCATGCATCTTTGAAATTCTCATCCACATTGCCACCTAATGAATCATCACAAATCCTAATACAACTTCTCCAACAAGCGGATTAGATTCATCAAGGAGTTAACATGAATAATAGATTCTTGCAGCATTGATCCTTACTTATTATAGATGATATAATGCTTTACTAGTTTTAGAATAACCAAGAAGATTGCCTCATTAGATTTGTCAATTTTCCCAATCTATCTTTGGTGTTAAGAGAATATAGCATTTACATCCAAAGACTTTAAAATAATGTCTGAGGGATGCTACGATACCCAAGCTTGTAAGGAGTTTTGTCGAGAATAGGTCTAAGGAATACCCGGTTGATAGTGTAACACGCGGTGTCCACGGCATGTCCCCAAAAGTATTTTGGCAAGTTGTGCTCATTGACATGAGTGCGGCTCATTTCTTGAATAGTCACATTCTTTCGCTCATGACTCCGTTTTGTTGAGGTGTTGCCCAGTGCTTAGAAAAGTTATATTTGGATCCCATGCTCCCCACAAAACTCACCAGAACTCCTCATTTTGAACTTCGCCTCCATGATCACTTCTTATAGCTTTGATTTTGAATCCTTTTCATTCATGAGCTTCCCTCACGCAGCTTAGCGAACTCTTTAAAAAATCACTCTTTGTGCATGAGGCCAATTGCCCGAAATGCAAACCTTGAGTAATCGTCATGATAACAAATACATATTTCGATCCACGAACTCTCAACATCCATTTACCAAAACAAATCATGCTCTTAACCAAGTAAACAATGGTTTAGCGAAATAATATTTATAGGTTTAAGCGAAGATTTATGCATTTTGATTGACATGCGTCGCAAAGTTTAACCTTTTATATGTGAATTAGGTAGACCTTTTACATGTGAGTGCTTATGCGATTTAGATAACATTTCAATGCTAGCATGACCATTGTCGATGCATGGCTTCAGCGTCATCGCTGAACACGCATTCATGCAAATATTACTAACTTCGGCCGAATCAAAGTTAACATAATATACATTATTCAATCGATAGCCATGCACGTCAAATGAAGATGAAACATTGTGAAATAACACACTTATGTTTAGAAAATTTAACTTATAAATCATTTTTCACATAATTGGCTCGCACTTATAAACAATTAAACTTTACGGCGAAATCAACAAGTAAAGTATTTTTAATCTTAAAGTAACCTTTTTACCAATACGCGCTTACCTAGGATTTTGGCCGGTTTCGTTGTTAGCAAACTTTACATTTCCAACCGCCTTGTTGCGAGCTTTAAGAAGAGTGAGGCATCTCCCGTCGTATTGCCTTGGCGTCCATTATCCAGTATCGAATGGTTTTCTTTCATGGATGAGCGGCCCTCACCATAAATTTTCATTCGAGGTACCCAATGTGATTTGGGTCCTTGGGGTTAAGCGGCCCTCCTCTGACACAAGGTCAATTTTTCATTGAGGTACCCAATGTGATTTGGGTCGCTTGGGGGTTAGTAAAGTAAGATGGATTTCCTACTTGAAATCCGTTTCGGTCTCTTAGAGACTTGGGACTGGTGCCATTAACGCTGACGGGACATCTAGAAGACTTGTGATTCCTTTTCACAATAAGTGCAAGTGAAATGCGGTCTTACAAACTTGGATGCGGATGATGAAGCAACATTAAAGTGATAGGAGTTATCATTTGAATACTTTAACCCCTTTTTTGTTGGTTGGATAACGTTGAGCATCAAGAATTTCATTCAACTTGTTTGTTCTCAATGAATATAAGTTGAGTGATTTCTTGAGTTCTACGTTTTCTAACTCAACCTTTTTAAGATTTTGTTTAAGCTCCAATTTTTCAAGAATACCGTCATTTTTTAAATTGGAATCAAGCTTTAACAAAGTAACTTCATTTTCAAGAGAGGTGGTTTTGGCAAGCAAGCTTTTATTGGTTTTTGAAAGTTCTTTGTTCTTTTTAAGCAATTTTCAGCTTTCTAACTCATTATAATTATTGTAACTTATCCCATCACTATTCGGTGCTCGTAAATCACTAGTGAGGTCATCATCCGAAAAGGAAATAGAGTTAAGAGGTACCTCCATAGAATCTTGTGCCATGAGGCCGCCCACGTTGCAAGTTTCAACCCGAGGTCGGTTCGCTTCAGTTCATCATCCCAAGTGGCCTTGTTGCATATTTTCTTGGGTTGAGACCTCTTGGCTAGGCAGGACAATCCCGTGCTTGAGATGTCGGGCTTGTTGCATTGAAACATGTTATCTCTTTTTTGATTTTGCCCTCTTGTGCTTGCCTTTTCATTTCCTTTCTGGATTGTCATATTTCTTGAGATTTCATGATATGATCATTGTTACTCTTTTGAATTTAGAAACTTTTTGAAGTATCTAATAACATGGCCATATCTTCATCATCACAAATGCATCTCACTTTTCTCATGAACTTTTTGAGCTTTGGCCGCTACAAGAGCCATTTTCTTTTTGTCCCTTAATTCTCGAGCCTTGTTCTTAGCAATTACTTCCTCTTCGGCTTTCAAAGATCCAATGAGCTCTTGAGTGGAAAGAGTCTTGATGTCTTTGGCTTCATTAATTGCACAAACTTTTTGGCCAAATTCGGGATTGACGGCTTCTATGATTCTCCCATTCAATTCTTCTAAGGAGAATGTCTTCCCTAGAGAATCCAAGTTGTTTATGATGGTGTTGAACCTTTGATGCATATCTTTGATGGACTCTCGGGTACCATTTCAAGGTTTGATATTCCACTTGTCAAGAGTCGAACCACTTGTAGTCTTCATGACTAGAACCCAGCGTAGGCGGTTTAGCAAGTCCCGTATCGCAGCGACTTGCGTCCACCCGGCTCGAGCATACTCCTCCATACACATGGCATTGTGAAGAACATGAATGGCTTTGGAATTTCAACTCCACTTTCTTGAATTCATCGTCCATAGCACTCCGTCCCTCTTCTTATCCACGTCCTCAAATTGGAACACGGCGGGCGCTAATTCTCTTATATTGGCCTGCAGCTTTGGTCAAGTTCCTATGAGCTCGGCTTGAAAATTTGATACTTCATTGGAATGAGTGGTCCCTTGATGATCACTCTCCATAATTTATGTCGATGCTTTGCACGTGATACTTGAATGCGTTGCACCCGATAGTCATAATTTGATCCATTGGCTTGATGGTGGCCTTGCCTTTCGACTACCTTGGCACTTAAAAGTTCCCGAGCTACCCGTATTACGTTCTACCCGCAATCTTTTCTCTGAATTTTAAGGCAAGGCGTAGAACCACAGTCTCGATGCAATTGTTAGCTAGATTTACAACCTTAGAGGGGGTGAATAAGGTTTTAAGTTAAGTTATTAACTTTTTAGGTTTAAATTTAATAATCTGAGATTAATGAACAAAAGGAATATGGTAATGTGATAGACTGACTACCCAAGCTCGAAAATGATTAGTCAACAATATAAATAATCAAATTGATTAACCCAATAAAAAATAAGAATCTTGAAAGTAAAGAGTAAGGAAAGAAATACGATACACCGCATTTTAGCGAGGTTTCGGTTCCTCTTGCTTTCGGCGGATCGGCTTTCCAACCTCGGAGTTTTGGCAAAGATAAGCTCTTGAAGAAATGTTTGATTACACACAAACCTTCTCTCAGAATATTATCAAACACACAGCCTCAAGTAAGTGACCCAATTTGCCAGTAAGTTTCAACTCTAATCGACCTAGATTAGGAACTTGAGGCTGCAGCTCTCGGGATTTCGACTCTTCACTACGACCTAGAATAGCAACCCTATGCTTCCCACACAGGATTTCACTCAATACAATAAAGGATTGAGAAATGTAATTTTTCACACAACTAGGAAACTCTCTACACAAAGATAATGACGAATTAAATGTAGGAGTTATGACTTTTGCCTTTTGATTTGCAATGAATTGAATCTTTCGAGAGAAAAGGTGGTCAAAAAAGATTTTGCAAAGTTGTTGGTGTTTTGAAAAGAGGAGGCTTATATAGTGCACAAAATATGAGCTGAAAAGAGCCCAGCGTCGTGGCCCAGCCGAGACGGGGGGTAGATGAATACCGATGGCCCAAGTGCAACGGCTATAAGCCCGGCTACGTGTAGACCACATCGAGAGGTGCAGGGGTCTTGATCATCGGGACCCTGCTCGAGACGGTCTCGAGAGTCTCGATCATCGGGCCGGGGAACCTACCGATGAGGTTTCGATGGTTAGTTCTGTTTCCAAAATAAAAGATCGTTTCAAGCCCGATTCGAAGCGAGGAAAATGACGATCGTTTATGCAGACTTAACCATGAATCAATCTATACTTAGGATTAGAAACTATGAATTTATAGATTTTAAAACAAATAAGATTAAATCGCAAAAGTAAATTCTTCTACGTATTTAAGCGTCGATATGCCCCAGAGTGTAGAGTTTGTAAGCTAACACATGAACGATAAAGAACACGAGGCTCGCCCGAAGGCTTGGCGTTTGATAGACTCATCCATGACCTCCGAGCGTCCGATCAACATTTTAAGCGGCAGACATATTAAAATAAGCACGAATCGTATTTCACTTGAAAGCGGGATTAGTTCGATTAAACAATTTGTTATCTTCAAAAATAGGTTTGAATGGAATACCGTTATTCAACTTGACCTTAACCTTCCTTTCTCTCCGGAAGAGGTTAAGAAGGCTCTATTTCAAATGGCTCACAATAAGTCTCCCGGACGGATGGTTGCTCGGTTGAATTATGCTCCAAGAAAAATTGGGACATCGTTAAAGCGATCTCGCCCAAATCAATTCTAGACTTTCTTAATAATGGTTATATACAAGGAAATAAACAATACTTTTCGTCATACCGTTCCAAAATAAACAACTCCACGCGAGCATCAAAGTTCGTACATAAGCCTTTGTAACGTAAATTATAAGATTGCCTCCAAAGTCTTAGTTAACTTATAAGATTAGCTCCAAAGTCTTAGTCCTTGAGATCAAAGCTTGTCTCAACTCTTCTCCCCCCCACTTTGAAAATGGGTTCATACAAGGAAGAGGTGCCCAAGACAACATCCTTATGGCACAAGAGCTTACTCATTGTATCCAAAGTTCAAAATGCTAAAAGAACGGCATGGCCGCAATTAAAATTGACATGAGTAAAACTTTTGACAGAGTAAACTGGGAATTCCTTTTGGCGGTTCTTGCAAAACTCAAATTCCCAAATCATTGGATTAATAATCTTGCTCCAGAAAGAATATTATTATTATTAGCCAGCTGTCGAATCTGCCAGTTCTTTGTTAATAGTTAAACCTGACTCCCGCTGAGCCCTCATGTGTATGGACTCCGACAAGGATCCAGCTACTCTCACATCCTCTTTGCGGTGTCTTGAAGCTCTGCATCCACCCTCGCGTCTCAATACAAAAAAACCTTAAAGAAATCTCAATTGCAAAAAGTGGAGCGAGTAGTCATACTCTTTGCGGATAGCCGATTCATATACATGCACCTTAATCCCAATAGCATTTCTTCATTTTGTAATACAATTACAGACTTTTGCTCAAAGTCAGGTCAAATCATTAACTGCAAAAAATCTATAATCACTTTTAGCACTATCACTCCTACTTTTTCAAAAAATAAAATTCTTAAAGACTTAAAAGTCACCCCTTTGGATAATTTTGGAAATTCCCTGGGAATTTCTCTTGATATAAAAAAATAGGAAATTAATTTTCTCAAATATCATTGATAAAAAATAGGAATTTCTCTTGATAAAATATCATTAATTTTCTCAAAACATTCATTAGATAAATTGAGAATTTTGTGTCTAGAAAAAAGAAAAAAGGAGGACTTGGTTTGAGCACCTCCGTCGCCAATCTTGCCCTCTGGCTGAAATAGTTTGGACTTGTCAATATCCGGGCTCACCTGACTGCTCTTTAAATCAATGTATTACCCAAAATCCGACCCCCTTAAGGTAACAAAAAATAACAACCCCTCATGGGTCTGGAGAAGTTTACAATCGGGTCTTGAAAAACTCAATCAATCTATGATTTGAATTACATCGAAAATGGGATCAACATCTACGTACTCCTTATTGGCTTCGAATCTCAGCATGTCATTCGAGAGAACCACCCCGAAACACCCGCGTGAAGCCCGTGTAAAGTCTTTGAACTCCACACTCCCGAAATGCATTGGAATACAACTCTTCTCAGAAAATCTTTCAATGAAAATATTGTCAAAAAAATCATTAACATTAAACCAACAGGAGAAGATGATATTAAAACGTAGCCTCAAGATTTAGTCAAAACAAAAAATATCTATAAAGCCATTAATGAAAAAAAATTTAAGACTTTCAAAACTCCATCAAACCTCAAAAATATTTCCAACCAAACCTGGAAGAAAATTTGGAAGCTTCCTGTTCCTCAAAAAATAAAGGTTTTTATTTGAAAATTGCTCCTCAATAGGCTCCCATCAAAAAGTCTCATTAAAAAACTAAAATCATAAATACAAAATGTGAATTTTGTCACGATCCAGTCGAAACAATAAACCACCTTTTCTACTCTTGCCCCTTTCCCAAGCATATCTGGTCAACTTTCAACTTCAACACCAAGGAGATCAAAATATTTTCTCCTTCTCTTCAAAATGGATCAATACCAACTCAAGTCAAAACTCAATTCAACTCTACTACATCATTTTGTGGACAATTTGCATCACTAGAAATAACCTCACCTTTAATAATGCAAATTTAAACAATAAAACCATCTTCAATAACTGCATCGAATTGGCAACCTCCTGGACCAATATAAAAAAACCGGAAAATATGATCTCAAAGGAGAAAAATCAAAAAAACATCAAACCTCAAATTCAATCAAAACCACCTCTTATCTTCAAACAGATGCACCGAAGGCATCCTGAAGCGAGATACCCGAATCATTATTTTCAATGTATCACAAAGGCCCAGGAAAATTGTCAAAGAAAGCTGCGTTTCAATAAGCTTCAAGAGAACTAATCAAAGAAAATTGTCAAGAATAATAAATTTGAGAACTTGTGAAAGAAGCGATCATTATTCTGACGCTCCGCTAAAATTATAGAAATATGTTATTTTCTTCATCATACATTGATTTCATTTGCGGGTTTTGGAATAATTATTTCCACAGGATCCAAAGAAGCAGAGAATGCGAAGATTTGAAGAATGAAGAAATGACACATGTTTGCAAAATATTTTGGTTTCCAACCTCTGTAGGTTGTTTTTTGAATTTGCTCGATGTATCAATTTGTACTTTCAATTCCATAGATTGTATTTTCGATGGCATGTTTCGAAATTCCAAAATTGATATAATGGATATTTGATCTTTTATGCATTAATTATTAAAAAAAAGAATAAAATATACCTTAAACAAGTAAGTATGCAAATAAAAAGATAAAACATACCCAGTAGTAACGTCAGTCAACATGTAAACAAATAAACGCAAGAATTACTACAATAGGACCCAACTGTCTCTTCTGCCAAACTTAAAAAGGAAAAGAAGTCAGCAAATATTGATAGCTCAAACTTTTGATAATTGATTGTCTAAATAAAATGGTTTAAATTCTTCCTACCCCTGAACTCTGACAAACTGGTTAACTTGTCCCATGAACTTTCGAAGTCGGCCAGTTTGTCTCCCGAACTACCTGAACTGATCATTTTGGGTATTTTATTAACTTTTGATGTTAAAATTGACAGATTTTAATTTTTAATGAAGGGTGTAATCGAAATTTTACATATATTAGACTTTTGGCTCAATTTTTAAATATAAAAAACTATTTGGACATGTTTCAAATAATATCCAATTATTATAAAAGATAAATAAAAATTAACCCTCTCCTAATCCACCCACCTACCTACCCAATTAATGATGATTTTGTTTCATGAAATATTCCGATAATTCTAATTTCTTTTCAAAAATTTGTCAATAAATGCGGGGATAATAAATTGAATGAAAATTATATTTATATGTGTGTGTTTGATTACTTTTTTTTTGGTTATTATTGCAAAAAAAAATTATTTCAAGAAATACGATATATTTAATAGAAGGGATTTCATTTTGTATGTAGGGCAGACACATGGCTCCCGATATCTATGAAATAGCCCTGAGTATTAGTGGGTCGGGAGAACCGAAAACCACCGGTACCCGAACGAAAAAATTGAATTATGACCAAGATCGATAAAGTAATTAATTACAGCCACGTATATAATTTTATCGGATGCGAATGGGATCGGACGATATGTCAAAATACCCCAAATCCGGGTAGAAATACCCGAAGTTCGGGACCATGATACCGCATGAGGCCACGAGCCGGACCCGAAAAAGGGAGATCAGTGTCCACGCGATATCTTTATCGGATCGGTCGGGACCAAATTTTTACGCAGATGCTTGCAGGATGCGTATAGGACTAATAATAAAGTATGGTCCAACTTTTTTGTTTGATATCCGAATTGGACTGATAAAAACACTAATGATAATACATATTTGTCATGTATTGATATGGAGTATCGAAATACATGATTCGACTATCTATTTGAATTTACATCAAATGAATTTATTATGATGGTAAGATATAGAAAAGGTAGGATATATTTAAAATTTTAAGAATGAATAGTGATAGATTTGGAAGAAAAGAGTAAATTAGTAATTTTAGCATCTTATGAAATTTATAATTATTGAAATATGTAGAATATATATTTGTCTTTCAATCATTTTTAAATAAGTGTATGAAATATATATGACATAATTTAGACAACGAAGATTAATAGTCAAATTATTTGAAAGATCTCACATAATTTAGAAATCCCAAATTAAATATGGACATTCGAGAGTGACCCAGAGACTCCGTATAAATAGATAAGAAATCAAACAAACGCCCATAAAATTATTTGTATGTATTAGTATAACTTTATTACAGTCAGGGGGTAGATCAAGGTTACACACTAGAGCTTTTACAGCTCAGAATTGACCTCTCAGACCTTACCAGACATCAGGGCGGAGCTCTCCAGTTGCAGGAGGCATCCATCTTCCAGAATTATAAACACTTTCTCCAACTTTCCAACCTGGAACGTCTTTCATAATCCTGGCCTCTTCATCAAGATACTTTCTCCACTCTTTTACAAATCTAAGGACAATAAAATAATTATCAGTCAAGATAATAACAAACACCAATATATGAATTCAACACGACAAAAAAGGATACATCACACATAACAATCTTGGTGAAAAAAATAGTTGAAGAAATATTATAAGGGCATCATTGTAAATTTACCTTTCATCCTCTTCAGCTTGAAGAATTGGTATGATGGCCCTGCGAGCAGCGTATTTTTCTTCCTTCAAAGCCCTATATATAGCACAATAAACAGTCAAGAATCAAGATTACTGCATACTAGTATATAATATTCAGCAATTCCAGCAGCAAACATTAATTATAATATATTCCATCCATCCACTCCATTTCAATATCACAATAACAAAACAGACACACCCTTCGACAGTCATTTCAATTTTTCGATTCAGCTAAACAAGACCTGGAGTATTCTCCAAATATAACAGTATCCCGAAATAATAGGCCATTTCCGAAAGTGTGCTTAGAGAGAAGAGGATATGAGAAAAGTGTCTACTACAAATAGAACCTAATAACCGGAAAGAAAATTCAGGATGCAGTTTATATTCAAGATGAGGTACTCTGAAGTATTTTCACAGAAGATTGTATTTGTAAACAAGTTAAAGTTTGACTAAGTTGTTATGAGATAATAAATATGGTGTAAGCTTAGTACAGAAATCGGAATTAGCGATATGGAATTAATTTTAAGGATGCAAAGGATCTAGATACCTAGGGTCAACCCAAGAGATAGGATCCAGGGAGGATATTAATGAATAAGAGCTTCATCCATTCTGTGGGACATAGAGTTCCTTTCAAAGATAGGATACCATTTAATAGCTTCTGAAATGGAAATTAGAATAGCTTTGTTATATGGATTTATTGATGGGCGGTTAAGTAGCAACATGTTCAAATGATAGGATTAGTAGAGACGGGTTCATATGAAAAGACAACAAAAATGATACTCCATCCGTTTCAAAATAGATAATTATTTAGATGAAAAATATTTTATTAAGGGATTGTGAAAAGCTAGATCGGGATTGTAACAAGCTACATTGGAAATGTAAAAAGCTACATTGGAATTGTAAAAAGGTATATTAAAATTGTAAACAATCAACTATTATGAAAAAGTAAAATTTTTCTAGATGACCATGTATTTTGAGACGGAGGGAGTATAATTTTCTAGTCAAAGTAGATGAAGCTTCCATTGGAGTAAAATAAAGGGAAACTTGTTGAAACGTTCTAGTTTTGTGTATATGTAAGAAGATGCAAAGTTATTGGATTGGAAACCACTAACAGTAAGGAAGAAGGGATAAAGATAAAACTGCATTTAAGCTATGAAGAAGTACCTACGGAAATAGACTTGAGGATGGACTTGGCCCGTGATAGAGTTGAATACATGCATCATGAGCATGCCTTTGTTTGGTTTGTGGCGTATAAGTTATGACTTATAACCGTCATCATATAAGGTAAAAAACAATGATCACCCATTATTGGCCTTTCTAAATGTCCCAACTCCCAACTTATAATCTCCAACTACTCAAACTAAATGAGAAGCTTCTTAGTGCTCACATATGCCCCAGTCTGAGGAAAATGCAAAGAAAAACAGCCATATGTTGAAAGAGGAAGAGGACAGTTGCAACAGATAGTGGTCCACTTAGAACAAGGTTTCCCTCTATCGATGGATATATCCCCTCTATATTCAAGCAATCAAGCTCAGGCTGAAAAAATATAGTGTCTACAACCAGATGTTACAAAGAATGGTGGTGACAAACAGCTCTAACACTAAGATGGAACAAACACCCACAAACATTAACTCTAAATCCCGAGACAAAACATTCAAAAATAAAAAGTCGTATATATTTGCAAACAATTACCATGTAGGCTTTGTTAAAAACTAATCCCCCTTATTTTTATATACTTCGTTCCCACCCTCACACAAGTTTCATTCTTTCAACATCAAGAATCTTTTTTAAACAATTTCTGGAAATTTATTAGCATCTTAAAGTTTTCCGCCTCGACAATCCTATTTACCTAAGAAAATCTAAGGTCAACACCACAACTCTAGCCTAATTGAGTATTTGCTCCATCGCTAGCTATCTTTCCCTCTTCAGTTAGCATGCAACAAGTTGCGTCAATTCAACTCTTGTATCACATTCACACAAACAGAACAAAAGTAGACTATAGGAAATTGTACCATAACCATTTTACTGTTCATGGGATAGAGGGAGTAAATTGAAACCTTACAAATACAATCACACAATTACACTAAGTTAGCCAAAACAAACTAAGCCTTATCCCACTAAGTGGGAGCTACTAATAGATATGCCGTCTCCATTCAACTCTATATTGGGTCATCTATTCCATTAAACAATAATTAAAACTAACTCAGCCATTTTCATCATTTTGTTGGGTAAAAATTACAAGGTGGTTCATTGAAATAAAAATACAGCAAGAAAGGAGTATCATATTAATGGGTTTATGTTTAGAATGATTTTAACAAAACTATTTGTCAAAATGAACCTTACAAATTACCCAAAATTTGAAAAATACCCACTGAATCCCCCAACTGATCAAACAAATTGCTCTACTCAACAAACAAAATGATTCAAATATTCATATCATTCCACATTCAAATTTCGAAATGAAACTTCACAAATTACCCTAAATTGCAAAATGCCCACTGAACCCCCTAAATAAAATAAGCGAATATGAGTGTTGAATTTGATGGTACCTGCGAATTTTGTTGCCTTTGCCAACTTGATACATGCCGTAAGAAAATAGGGTGAAAGTGGTGAGGAATATTGCGACTGCACTGGGGCCTGTGTTGGGTATGCGCCGCGCGTATCGGACAGGCGCAAACCCACCAGCTGGGGGTCCGTCTTGGAGGACGGGCATGTCCTTCACCGAGGCCATCCCTGCCTTCTTCCTTATCATTGCTTCCGTCATTCTCACTGCTCGGATGTGGCTTTTTTCGGGGCTGGGAGCCTGTCAAAGCTTAACTCCTTCATGTTGTCATTAAAATTTAAATGTGCTTATCAAGCCGATAGAAACTTTTGAGGCAAGATGAGAGCATAAAGTTTCCATTGAAACTTAGTAGAATCGAAGCGCTTCCGAATCATTGTTGTTGAGGTTCGGCAAAGGTTCTGAGCCTGAGGAAGGGGATGAATTTACTAAAAGATTAGATTTTAATTTGAACCGGGCAGACTGTGATTATCATTAAGTTTGTGAGGAATCAAGACATTGATTCGATTCGATTATAAAATTTACACTCCATATTTGTTACACAAATGTTATTTTTTTAAATTTTCCCATGGAAATTAAAATTGTTGGTTTGAACTTTGAATCATTAGAAACAAATCAGGTGAGGTCGATTTTTGGTTCTTTAAAGCTAAAATCTCGAACAAGCTGAATTTGCGAACTATTATATTCAAGTAGAACCGACCTCTAAAAACTTTAAAATATTTTGGTTTATTTACAACCTTTATTATGACGGACTAATTTATCGTTAAAAATTTTGACCTGTTTTGCACTATCTTGTCGTGTAAGTTTATCGTCGCGGTATCGAGTTCGTTTGAAGATGGTCGCGGGTCCGCTATACTATCGGTTTTTGCACAAAATGACTATTTTGCCCAACTAAACTAATGTTTAGAGAGTGCATTTCACGTAATTAAAAAATAGGCATAATAGCATTTCTTAACTTTAACAACCGCTACCACTTCATGCTTTTTCTCTGACTTTCGCAAAAGCTTTTTGTGGCCTCTGGCTTTCTTCTTTTGTATCTACTCACACTTTCAGTACATGCTTGCAGTTATGCCCACAACAACTGCCAGGGTAATGAAGAAACTGAACAAAATACCCAAGATGCATACAAATTACACAAAATGAACAAAAACACTGGAATTGATTACAAGTTATACTCCCTAAAAGTCTCCAAAATATATAGTTATTTAAGATTGAGAGTGTTTTATTAAGGAATAGTGAAAAATTATATTGAGATTGTAAACAAAGTGGAATTGAAAAAGCTATATTGGAAATGTAAAAGGACATTAAAAATGCAAATAATCAATTATTATGAAAAAAATAATTTTTAAAATGATCGTATTTTAAGACGGAGAGTATAAAATTACACAAAATGAAGTAAAAACACTGGAATTGACTACACGTTATCAAATTAAATCCTACAAGCTTTCAATAATAATTAAATGTACAAAGAGTACTAAAGGCCCAAATGATACACGGACTAATATTGCAAAATTATACCTTGATATTAACTATCAGACCTGGTAGAGTAGATTAGAGGTTAGGTGATAAATTTGTTAGTCAAGCTTCGTTAGTCGGGTTCGAGGTTCGGTCCACGGTTCGTTAGGCCTACTAATGAGGTAGAGTGGGCTAAGATTTTTAGCAAAAAACGTTTGTCGGCACATGTTGTCTGAGTTGATTGGGCCAGTTCGAATCGCGTTAGGCACACGTTCGTTAGTGGTTCGTGAACATAGCGGTCGTCCGCTTAATTAAACCGGGCGTCTTGTACATAGCCTTTAAGTTGGATTCACCTCGTCTTATTAGTGGGCGTTAAGCTTGGTATAGCAGGACATCGGCTTCTTATAACCGGACGTCGCCGTGTAGCGAAGTCGCCGTGTAACCGGACGTCCTTCGATGCTCTTCCCATGCGTCCAGAGTAACTTGGAGCATTATTTAAATATTGAGCATTGGGGTAATATAGTTGTTGTTAGCGGAAAATCGTTTGGACTAACGGATATTCGGTTCAAAAACTAGCCATTTTTTTCCTCCTATAAATAAAGAACCACTACTTTCTTTCATTCCTCACATCAAATATCATCATTGGTTCATTTCTTTCATAATATATATCATTCTTGGTTCTTACTACTTCAATTATAAAAGTTCTATATGTTCAAATTGATGTGATTCCATCTTGGAGAACAAATTATTTGATCGAAATTTGAAAGGTGCGTATTAAGTTACATTGAATATTGATACAATCATTTTATCCTATTACTTTTACTCTCAAATATCCAAGATATGATAAAGGAAGGAGAATTGTGTTCTTTATTTTTTATTTTCTTTTATGACTGAACTTTGGTTTATTTTGTTCTATGGATAAGTTAACATGATTTGTTTATTTTCACAGGATGTTAAAACATTGGTTCGATGTTGAAGTTTGTTTGTAGATTTGTTGAATTTCAATTTAGATGTTGTGGCTTATTTTTATAGATGTCGTGGATTCTTTTTTATTCTGATAGTGTAAATAGAGTGTGGCTTGTGAGAAATAAAGCTATTAAAGCGAACATGAAGTCTTGTTGGATGAGCAAGGAAGTCGATGGTGAGCAAGATTCGGTCGACACGCGCTAACTAGTGGGCGGTGGGGCGAGTGGGCCTCAATAATTCTCACAGTGTGCCCTTTGCTAGTCGTGGCAAACGAACCGGGCCGGCCCGGCCCCTTAAGCAACGAACCGGGCCGGCCCGCGTAACATGTTCGACGGGCCCAGAGCCCGTTAACGAACCGGGCCGGGCCCGTCCGTTAAGCGAATACTGGGCCCCTGTTCGGTTCGAGGCCCACTTTTAAAGGGGCGGCGGTAGTACCGTTTGAATTACGCGGTACCACGTTTGGCTTTATAGCGACCTCTGAAAGCGATTATCGTTTAAAATGCTTGATACCCGTGTCGCCGCGGATATATGACTGCGCAACATACACGGTATACCGTTTGGACATTAACGGTACCACGTTAAAGTCCAACGGCTATTTTTTATGGTGCATGATCAACCGAGTACCGTTTAAGTAAGCGGTACCACGTTTGAATAACGTGGTACCGTTCATCAGCGGTACCCGTTTAATATTTACCTGAAACCATCCTACATTTCGCAAAACTCAAAATGAAGAGATTCTAAATGGGGGAAGCATACTCCGCCGTTTCGCGACTCTAATCATTCTTAAGCAATACCAAAGAAATAAGAATCACTTTGGCAATTCTGATATTCATTACTTGTGGTTTTTGGGCTTGTTCGTTACAATCAACTGAATCAAGTGAATCAACGATCTTACCTTGCTCCATTTACGATCCGGTATTATCTATCAACTTTTTATAAATTTTGATATTTGTTCTTCTTAATTAATGGCATCAAAACGTAACCTTGGAAAAAGTATTCAAAGTGATAGTGTTAGTATGTCTAATGATTTTGTTAATTTAGATGATGATAATCGTATGGATGAACTACCCCTTATTAACTCTCAATCTAGTGCTACGGATACTACTATTGAGAGGAAAAAAACTTCATGGATTTGGAAATATTTTCATGGAGACCGGGAAAAACAAACGGCAACTTGTTTAGAATTGTAAAATTGCTATCTGTGGAAAACGGGTGGGGGTAAAGGGAGCAGTCGTCTTGCTAGACACTTAAGTGGTCGTAAGATCACTAAAGATAGTAGTGGGGAGGGTGGTATCTGAGGAACTATTGATCACAAATAGCTTTTTTAGTATTTTTGGCGTATAGGATTGAAACTATGAAATTTGTATCAGTGGTTGCTGCCTTTTAATCATTGTGATGGATGGCGTTTCACTAAATGGATTCAAAATGTCGTTAATCCCCGAGCAATACGTATCCCTCGGTCTACTTTACGAAACTATGCTTTTAAATATTTTAAAAGTGAAAAAGATCTTCTATGTAAAATCTTCATGAATTTGCCTTATAAAATGTGTTTGACTAGTGATATCGGTGTCTTTTTGGATTTTGATATAATGTGTGTAACATGCCATTGGATTGATCATGATTGGGTTTTACAAAGGAGAATTATTTATTTTAGATCGGTGCTAAACTACTTGATATTCAAATTTGGAAGGTATACTTGCATGTGCCCGATGATTACAAATGTTTGAATAAGTTACTTCAATTTCTATTTGATAATCGTCCGCTAATAACGTATCCAGTGAAAATTAAAGATTCCTATTAAACCGGATTTTAGTGAACTTTTTCATGTTAGATGTTTATTAATAAAAGATCCTTGATTAGTTGCTAAGATGGAATAAAAGTTGTTGTTTGTGATGAGTTTATTTTGCAGTCGTAGGCGCGTTAATTTTGTTGTTAATAGCGGGGTTAGAAGACATGAATATAAAAAATTATTTGAGGCTTCGGGAAGAAGTCTTCGGGAAAAGAAGTTTAAAAATTAATTTTGGGATTAGTTCGTGCATATATGTATAAGGATGAAATTACAACATTTTATGAGATGCATGCTCCCATTGGTGAATATTATCCCCCGCTCACATATAATAATTGGAAATATTGTTATGAATTACTTAAATTTCTTGAGCCATTTAAAGATTATACTAAAAAAATTTCAACTCAATATGAACCAAATATTCATGCTTTGCTTTAGAATGTATAGATTAATCTTTCCGTTCATATGACTAAACATAGAGATAGTCATGTTGTTAGAATATGTAGTTCGAATATGGAAGGCAAGTTTTAAAATATTTTCATCCCTTATCCACGCATGCATATGCAATTGGTATAATTTTGGATCCAAACGCTAAATTAAGTCATTTTAATTTCATGTTAAATCCTATTATGAAACATTAGTATCCTTTAATCGAACTAAAGAGTTTTGATGTTCAAAAAATAGAAAGGGAATTGAAGCATTATATGTATAACATGTATAACAAATATCAGAAGTCAAAGGTATGGGCAAAGTAAGGCCGTGCCACTCTAGTAATTAGACGAGTTTTAATATGCCCCGGCGTGGGGTTAAGATCTGAAGTCGACATGATCGCCCCTAAGGAATGCTTTACAATTATTAGGTAACACTAATCCAATCGCTCCACAAGACACTAATGAGTTAACACAATATTTAACTACTAACTTTGAATTGAATTGATATACCCTTTTTGATATATTGAAATGGTGGGCGACTAAGGCATTGTTTAGAGTATTGTCTAAGATAACTTAAAAGAAATATTTTCTATCACCTATGTCAACGATAGCTAGTGAATCGCGTTTAGCATGGCGAATCTCAATGCACTCAAAAGGCGTTCAAGACTTACAAGTTCGGCGATTGAAGTATGTGTGTTTGTATCAAAGTTGGACTGACGCGGAGCATGGATCACCAGATAAGGATCACGCTCATGGAAGGAAGGAAAAGATTTGTTAAAATTAGATCTTAGTGACATTGAGGAAGAAATTCAAGTAGATGAAGAGAACAACACAATAGAAATACATTCCGACAAAGAAGAATCCGAGGATGAAATAGTGTTTGATGATTAGATTTGTATAGTTTTTATAATTTTGATTGAGTGTATGAAATTAATGTAATCTGTAGCAGTATAAGCGATTGAGCATTTCGATAATACAACTATCTTTTTTGTTTCTTTTTACATTTCGATGCGATTAAATGGAATTGAAATGGCGTACCATTGCAAAATTGCGCGGTACCGTTACCGTAAACTTGGTACCGTTAGCTGACTAATAGTACCCGTTTGAGTTATTAAATTTCATTTAGATTACGTAAGTCAAGCTTGACCCGCGTTTATATTAATGATACCACGTTTAACTTCAAAATCGGTTAAACTTTACGTAAGTTAAGCGATGGTACGTTTAAATGGAGCAGTACCACGTTTGCTTTGAATAAGGAATTTGCGATAAGTGACTTTTGAACTTCGTTTCATTATTAACCCAAAATTTCATCAGGAAATTCTCCACAAATTCTCCTCAAATTTCTTGATCTGTTATCATACCAACCCATAAACTTATTTTTATACTCTTCATTTTGTAATATATTGTTTAATTTATAAAATGGCACCAAAAAACAACAAAATAAGGGACAGAGGGGGGCCTGATCGTCGCGTGGAGGAAAAAGAGGGTAGAAAGGTCATAATTGAGGCGGAACCCAATCACGAGGAGGAATTTGAGGTAGTGGAGGAGGGCGACCACGAGGAAGTGGGAGTCATTGAAAGTGCCAAACCTGAATGCACGACAAAGGTGTCTATCTCGATGAGGCCTCCGTGAGCAATCTGGGTAACCTCGTATTCGATACCACGAAAATGCTCAATTAAGCGAATGTTTGTACATTTAGTTGTGAATGGTATCCGAGTGTAGTTCAATTTATAAGTCTATGAGTATGGACCGTAGGCAGACTTGATACTTGGCGACCCTATGATAAACAACGCTTTAATGTGAATGGTGTTGAAGGAATGATTACGAGGAGGAGGATCTTAGGAATGAATTTTTATGACTAGGCATGAGGGCGATAACGATGAATGTATAGAGGATTTGTTAGAATCTAGTATGAATTTAATCGTATTAAACACCAATTCATACATCCCAGTTCTCAAAATAATATAAATTAATCTAAGCGTTAAATGACAAATGTATGAATCACGAGAATTCTTAACTGCAGCAGGCGGATTGAACCCGATTCCCCAGTAGTGCCTGCGTGAAGCCCGCCAGATCCTCTCCAACGCTTGTTCAACACCGATGAGATGTCCTCTAGATTGCATACACCCGAGAAAGCGAACCGAGCAGAACTTGCTAGAGTTTTATGATGAAATGTGAATTGGAAGAGAAAGTCTTCCAATTCTCAAAAGAGCCAGCCAACTTTTTGAGGGTGGAGGTTTTTGTGATTCATATGTCCTTGAAAACCTAATCCCCTCTTTAAATACAAGTCCCAAAGTTCGCTCGTTAAATCGGTTTAACTCGTTAACTTAATTAGACGTTATGAACACTCTGATAAATAATGAGTTACTAGTGAGATTGTTCTATTTTAACCGCGAGTCCATTAAAATACTAACGAGTCACTATCAAATAACCATCAAGTTATTCATCGATCTGATTGCTTAATTGATTAAACTTGCAAGTTTAACCAATTGATGTTCATCGAAAGCGTATATATTTGACAAATATATAAATATTGAGAAATACATTTCTCAATATACAAGTCTCGTTTAATTTCATTCATGAAATATTATTCGAATATCATTGTATGTGTGACCTTCTAGGCTCATATAATAGTAAGTTGTATAATAATAATAATTGACCAATTACTATTATTATAACGATTAATGAGTAAGATCACAGCAATGGCTGTAACCCCTTAAATTATCATGAGAACCAGCTAGTAATATACCATTACTAAGGTGAACACTAAGTTCCGATGTCACATTTAACCAGCCCGGTAAATGAATGGATACCTTGATTTTACTTAGCGGGCACAATAAAGAGAATCAGTGCATTTGATTTCAGCAGCTCTGGCTTTGCCCTTGGGCCGATTACTTTACAATTCCTTTATCATACGAGCTCTAGTCGTAGGCTAACAATAAAAGTGTGTCATGAAGCATATGACTTTCTTTCTTCAGTATGGGCCCGAATAAGCATTTATGGCGTCAGCAAGCAATCCCGGTACCAGTATGTGAGAGGCTGAGATCTTCCTTGTATATCAGGGCGGATAAATCCTTCCCAATATATAAACATCTATCGCTATACTCATTTGTGTGACTGACATATGCCGTTATGATCCCATTTTTAAAGGCGGAGCGTTTAATTAAGTAGTCAAAATCTGAGCTTATGCAATACAGATAGTCATATATCATAAGTCTAAATTGACTAATCTAAAATTCTAAACAAATGTCATAGGACATGAATATACATATCTTCTATGAATTTGTTTTGGTCATCTGACACCCAGTCATAGGACCGGTCATGAGTATTGACTGGTCACTTGAGGCTAACGTGATCAATTTTGATCACTAATCAAACACCATGTTAGTCATATAATCTTTGTCGCCCTAACTATCGACATCGACCCAGGCACTTTGGTATCCTATGTTTCTAGGCTTGAAGAGGTATAATGACAATTAAATGTGCTTTCTGCAGAAAACATAGACTAACTAGGGATTTTAACTTTTCACTTTCATCGAGGATACAATACATGTATATTATATGTAAACATAAACATATAGGCGGTAAACAAATATAATCGAATATAAGAAACCTTGATATTCCTTATGTTGTTCACATAGCTAATAGATACATCTTATTCGCGGCAACCTAACGCGGCTGCGGCGTACGTCACAAGACCTATGTTCGATGCATCTTTCATTAAATGCTTTACTGATTTAGTGGTTTGGTAAAGGGAGCCCGGCCAGATGGCCTACGGTGCTACTTTACATACTTTGATATAAAACTCCACATTAAGCGTATCTCACAATTAGGTGATACTTTTAAGATACGTGCTTGGATTTTTGTGTGTGATTTATAACCGAGGTTCTTTAGCTTGGCTATTGCCCAGTATTGTCACAAAGTAACTCAAGCGGGGTCCCTCGTGCTAGGTACTATACGAGCTCGATCACGAATTTCTTAATCAGCGTGCTTAACTGGCGGCTTAGAGGCCAGCTGCGATGTACTCGAGATTACGTAGTAGAATCGGCCAGCGATGCCTCTGCTTGGAACTCCTCGAATCTTGCTCGCGTTGAGACAAAATACATACCTAGGCGGGAGCGATAGTCGTCTACGTCGGTCTGGCCGGTGTGCCGGTGACTCTTAACTCATAAATCTCCACCGTATGCAAAAGCATCTTTAGTTATTTACCGAGATACTTCAAGATGCCTTGGCACAATCGATGGTTCTCACGGATTAGCTTGTTATCTTGGTTATACTTAGTGCGTAAGACATTAGGTCTAGTGCGTAACCGGCATACATGATGGATCCACATAGCCGAGCGTAAAGGTAAATCCTTCATTTCTTAAATACGGCGCTAGTAAATTGGAGACGTTGTCTTCTCTTTGAGTTGAACTCCATATACCGTGTCTTAACTTATTAAAGATATTCCTTTCAAGGAACACTCACATCTTAGCAATGAAGATTTTATTCGTACTTTGGGTAAGTAGTAACCAAGCGTTTCCTTTGGATATCTATGAAATAGCATTTATCGGATTTGAGCAAAGTTTATCCTTTGTTAATCTGCCAACATAAGCTTTACAACCCAAATCACGAAGAAAACAACTTGGAATCTTCGAGCAGTTCATGGGGAGTTTTCTCTCTGCGACTTTGTTGGAAATTTGTTTTAAGGTAAGTGTCGTGCTTAGAAGTGCATATCCCAGTGGCGGTAGATGAGATAGGCTCATCATGGGCAGACCATATCAAGAAGGGTTAGATTTCTCCTTTGAGACACGCCGTTATGTTGTGGCGTTCTGCCGGAGTAGTTATTGAAAGCGATACCGCGCTCTACAAGATGAGTATTGAACTTCGTATTTCAAATATTCTCACGCTATCGGGCCGGAGAATCTTTATTGTCTTATTCGGTGGTTTTGTACTTCATTTTGGAACTCCTTGAATTTCTCAATGAACTCGTGTTTGTGTCTCATCGGATATAGAAAACCGTATCTGTAATCATCGGTAAATGTAATGAAGTAGTTATAACCCCTGCTTGCCGGATGTGTTCGTTAGCGTATACGTCGGAGTGTATGATCCCCGATAAAACAGTGCCGTTTCATTGAATCCGATTAGTAGGGTGATTTAGTCATTTGCCCAAAGGCAAGATTCGCACTTATCGTATGATTAAATGTCGAAACCTTAGTATCCGCGGAGTGGAGTTTCTTGATTCGGTTCGTTAATATATTGATCTGTAATGCCACGTGTATGTACGGTTTTAAGTCATTAGGCTTATTCCGTTTTAAGTTTATGTTATATGACTGTCATCGTATCTAAAATGAATGGGCCAATTTTGAAGGGCGGTACCAAAATCTTACCCGATTACGTGGTGATCTAAGAATTAAACGGGGATATTGATAATGAAAACCCGTCATTATTCAAAGCGAGAAGCGGAAATAATATTCTGCAAATTGCGGTACATAGTAAACCGGAGATAAGTTTAAAGCAAGGCCCGTGGCAAATTTAAGTGTGATGGATCACTGCGAGAGCGCGACGCCCGCGCCCGTTCCCGTTAGATACATGCCATACCGAGTCTTGCTTGACTTGAGTTCACGCATATTATGACAAATATGAGAACCACAACGGTGTCTAAGCGCCCCGGTAGAATTAAGTTGTAAAAACTTCAATAACATACGTACTGTGAAATTTAAATGGTTGTGAGACCATTAACCTATCGTCTTTGAACTTCTGCGGGTGACTACCAATAACCTAGGTTCCCTTGATAATGACATTTGTCTTCCCTTTTAGTGTTCCACGTCCGGCAACTTTGAGTTCCTCGAACCGTTGGCTTTCTTTGAGTAAACTTCTTATTCTTCTTGAATTCTTGCTTTGTTTTGGACCTGGCGAAGGAGTAGAAGTTACAGTCTTACGGATTCGTCTCGGCATTCGTGATCATCTTATGAAGTTCATTTAGAATAACTCAAACTTGTGCATATTGAAGTTCATGACAAGCGAGAGAATTTAATGCGGAGGTGTAACGACCCAGCCTCGAGTAAATGCGCCCTCGAGGTTAAGATGTCCAACTGTCTCGGAGTCTGTCCCGATGGTTGACGAAAAACACTGTTTAAAGCAGTAGAACACGGCCAGGTTTGATAAAAATAGAATAGTTCGAAACTAAAAGCGTCGAGATACAAAATTTGACCATCGTGGCATTACTAGCCAAACCCAAAAACATAAAACATGACAACGAGTCACCAAAATGTACCAAAATATCTTACAATTTCAACATTTCCAAAACCAAAAAGCAACACTTGATTTACGAAGAATGAAAAGAGAGGACTACCAAGGATCCTAGCCACCGTCTCGCCCCTAAATAAAGTCACGAACACTCATGAACTCAATGCTTCCAAAGGGCACTGTCGATGCGAAGGTGGGAAGAGGTAACCTCGGCCGACTTAGTGGAAGCGGATCACCGGATGGTAACTTACCCATATCCGAGCTGACGAATACAATGAGAAAATATATATAGGTACCCAGCAAAAGATAGGTAAATACGAGTTATACCATATAGTATAGAAATATGCTAACTATTCAAGACATCCCTAGCGAATACTCGCCAATCATCATACCGTCTGAGAAAACTCGACTTCACAACTTCGGCTGGCCATATATCGCATCCATAATCAAAACCGCGTAACGATAAAATTTCGCTGACACGTTAACACTGACCATAAATAATTTATTTACACAAAAGCGGAACCAAAATAACATGTCATATATAACAATTCATCCTTTTCAGCCCGGACCGCGCCGAGCGCCCCGCCAACTGACATATCCTTTTCAGCGAGGCTCACCGCCCGAACACAGCTTGTCGTCATGTTATCCTTTTCGGCGGTCGCGCGAGCATGGCGTCAAATACCAGCGTCCACCGATCACACGTACAATGTCAAACACATATAACAAACACACAACGGTTTCAAGTAACATCTATATCATAGCGATACAACCAAATGCGTACAAAACACACTTTCAGCGGAATACGTTCCCGGATACTTCAGCAGCACTTGAATTATACTTTCGACATGAATATAGGAATACACTCGGCGTAAACATACTCCTGATTACACTGAAACATAAATATGCTCAAGCATAATTGCCCTCGATAAGCACACCCCAGTAAATACAGGCGAGCTACAGCATGGTCAGCGATTCGGTTTAAGCGATACACACGGATAAGTTAAGCCAGATGCAACTGTCATGATCAATTTACCATACCTGACATCCAAAGACAAATAAGATAACAAGCAGTGATAATCCCACTTGGCTAGTACCGCTCGCCCCAATGATCAATCGATCCTCGCGTTCCCAGCGTGCAGAGTGCGAACGGACACATTACAAAAATAAAATCACAACTCGTAACCATTTCAACCCCTTTATCCTAATTTAAATACCAGGCTTTTTAACTCATTTCCATTATAAATTACAACTTACGTAAAGATTACCAGTTATGTTTCAATAACAATCTCGATGACAAACCTCACTACCGGACTAAAATTCGATAGTCGGTATATCCTAATCGAACTCAGCGTTTCCAAATAATTTCAATAATTCCAATTTCAACCTTTTTTCCACTGTTAGCAACCATAACTCTCAACCCCCAATCCACTAAGTTCGTTTACCCAAAATCCCTACGATTAATTCCGACCTATTTCTGACAACATAATTCGTATTTGTATCCCCGAAAACAATCATGATCATGATCATTTAACTTGTTTACATTAACCACCACGTTTAGCGAAGTCAACTCTGATCGCCCCGAAAGTCAATTCAAGCTATAACTACCGTTTCTACCCCAAATATCGATCATTATCAATTCCTATATTACAATTTAAAAGCCTGAAGCAAATAATTATTCAATAATATACCCAAAATCAAAAAGTCAACCCAAAAGTTCCAAAAGTCAACCGTCCTAAAAACATAAAGAAATTTCATCAAACCCCATATTTCAATCCAAGAATACCTAATACAACCCAAAGAGAATCCAATTGGAGCAATAAAATTTAAAAATATCGAAAAAGTCAACAAAAGTCAAAGTTTGGAGATTTCACAAAATACTCAAAATATCGCACCTTTTTTTACCATGAAAGCGAAGGGGATGATGAGGAGAAGCTTCCGGAAATTTCGGTTCCAAAGCTGAGATTGAGGAGAAAATTGAAAAAAAAAATGGAGGGAAAGTATAGAGCTCTGCCATTTTGGAAATGGAAGGGAAGAAGTGGGTTTTGGTGAGTTGGGCTCATAGGATGGTTTAAGTAATTGGGTTGGGCCCAAAAGCCCAACCGGTGAAAATCCGAACCTTTAATTCGATCTATACCTCTCGTTTTAATTTGTTTGACAATGACTCGAACATTAACATTACTTGAACATAAAATATTTAGTGGGTTCCCAATTTACGGAAATAAATTAAAAATCATATTTTAGTTTATTTTATTAGCAGTAAGCTACACCGGTTGTGCATTACTGCCCACCCCAACAAAATTTAAGCCTCGAGATTCTCGACTCAAAACTTCACAAAGGTATGAATCAAAAGCAGCCAAGATCGCTTAACCTCGGGCGAAAAGGCTGCGGTAGCGGTTTCTGTCTCCTCGCTCCCACGTGGCTTCCTCCACTCGATGATACCTCCACAAAACTTTTACCAATTTCCTTCTTGTTCCTCGGCGCCTTCTTTTTACGATCCGAAGATCCTGCGGTCCCTCATGGAATTGATACACACAGTGCGTCAATTTGAAACTCAAAGATGTGCGGCTAAATCCGTAGCGTACTTCCTCGAAACAAGACACATGAACACATCATGAATCCTCTCAATTCTCTAAGCGGGGCTAAAGCGGTAAGCTCTGCCCCGCTGTCCCGAGATTCAAGCGACTGATGTAGCGGGGACTCAATTCCTATTTCTCTGATCATGCTTGCCCATGGAGATATCTTCAGAAATACCAGTCCACCTACCTCGAATGACAAGTCCACTCGGCGTCGATCAGCGTACTTCTTTGTCTATCCTGTGCCGTCCTCAAATGTTGTTGTATCACTTTTACCTACTGTCGAACTTCCGCTGATTAGGACGCAAATCTTTCTTTCCACCACCTCGTTCAATATCAATTAAATACACCTCCGGCCATACAAAAACTTGACGGTGCCATCCCAATGCTAGCTTGAAAAGCTGATTGTATTATAAAAGCGAACTCATTTTTCGGCAACTCACCGTCCCGACTACGAGAGAAAATCAACATGACTCGCGGCATATCCTCCGGCGATGAATCGTTCTCCACGGATAATCCGATACTGCGTTTGAGGATGAAAACGCAATACTCAAATGGACGCCGTCCCTAACGCCTCTGAAGCCTTTCCAAAACCTCAAAGTGAACCTTACATCCCTATCGAGAAACAATACTCCTGCATGGCGCGTAGCAATGCAGCAGTACGTACGTCTTGGCAGCTTCTCCATCCATCCAGTTTGCTTTAATAGGTAGAAAATAGAGGGTCTTAGATAGTCTATCCACAATTACCCAAATCCCATCATTTCTTTGCGAGTTCTCAGCCCAAACACAAAGTCCATGTTGATCTTCTCAGATCGCTCCGGTATAGGTATGATTTAAATGACCCCATGGGAAGGCTTATAGTCAATGTGGCTTTGTTGACAAATCAAACACTTTGCTACAAAATGCACAATTTCTTTCTTCATCCCTGGCCACCAGTAGTTCTCCCTTAAATTTCGATACATTTTCGTACTCCCCGGATGCATACTATATGAGGCGTTGTGAGCCTCGTCGAGATCTCCACTTTTTAGGTGGCGAAGTGGAAGCGTGATCATTTCTCCTGTATGAATACCGTCATCGCCTTTGTAAACTTCAGTTACCTCCCTCTTTTACTTCTCGACGGGGCCTCGCACTTTCGTCTTCCTTTTGCATCTCTCCTATTTTATCTAGCAATCTTTGAGTGCCACTTACATTATAGGCCAACAAAGTTCCATCGCCTCCCGACCTCAAAGTATATCGTCTGTTTCAACTCTCTCTTTTGCCTCCTTGACTTCCCTTTACCAAACGAGCGTCCGCCACTACATTTTCTTTCCCGGATGATATTCAATCGTCAGATCGTGATCACTAAAACTCTGTCCATCTTATTTGTCTCGAAATTCAACTCCTGCAGGTGGTGATATACTTCAAACTCTTGTGGTTTGTAAATATCTGGCATTTAACCCCATACAAGTAGTGTCTCCAAATTTTCAAAGCGAAAACAATCGCTTAACTCAAGTCATGGGTAGGATAATTTTCATGGTTCTTGATTGTCGAGATGCATATCGATCACCTTTCCATTCTGCGTCAATACGCGAGCTAACCCACGATGTGACTTATCTGGCTGGCCCACTGCAATACCCTGGAACCACGGCGGTAGTGTCAACAATGGGGCTGTGAAATTGATCTCCTCTTCAACTCACATTGAAGCAGGCATCGCGCTCTCGCCCACGAAACAAATGGTACCCCGCTTCACTTTGTCAACTTAGTCGCCGAGATTAGCGTCAACGAAAAGTCTTGTATGAACCTTCTGTAATACCCAGCTAAACCCAAGAAACTTCTCACACCTCGGAGTCACACTTGAGGCCTCTCCCGATTCATCCCACCGCTTCCACTTTTTGGGGGTCCAGACACGCCGCTGAGATAACATGACCCAGAGGTGCAGCGTTCCCCGACAAAATTCACACTTTGAAAACATTCCGCATTCATTAACTACGAGCCAACACCGAGATCACGAGGCGATAAAACTTCTCTTATCCCAAGCAACCCGTAACTCGGAGCTACCGAGGCCTATTAAACCTAATCCTTACGGTGACAATTTATTACGGCATGGTGTTTTCCCAACCAGTCCATTCCCAAGATCAAGTCAAAATCCACTAAGCTGAGGTACTTGATTACACTGTGGCATGATTATCGATAACTTAAGGGACAATTACTATAAACCTCAATTACCTCGACCGACCTCCCCACCGGTGTCATTATAATAAAAATTTTCTGGATGTTCGTAACTCAAAGATAGCCTTTTAGCAAAATTCAAAGATATAAAAGAGTGTGTGGCTCAGGGATCGAACAATAAGCGGCGTCGAAGACCATGTAAAGATGAGATTACTGTCGCCATTCTCGGAATATCCGTGCCTCTGGCACAGCATTATTTGCATTAATATATCCTCTTGCCCGTGCCAAGCCACGCCAAATACGCTACCTGGCTACGCTTTGGTCATTCTGTGAATCCACCGGCCACGGCTGCAGCCGTCCGCCGAATCGTCCGCCTCGCCACAGAGATCCGCCTCTCCCAGCGTGCGGCTTGAAGTGGGTACGCTCTACGTACCCTAAGAAGGACGCGAAATGCTTACGGCTAACGGCAGCCGAGCAAATCGCCTACGGGTCGCGTGATCACTTACGCGCTTTGTGCCCGTTACGCCCAGCTAATAACGAACATGCGATGCGTGGACACCGAAATACCACGTGAAAACCACTCACTCACAGAGTACGAGATCTTTGAAAGCCCCACGAAAATCTAGGTGAACATACGATTGTCTTGAAATGGCTCAAATCAAAGCCGGTGTTCTTTGAAAATTCCTCACGAAATCCTGGCAGAGTGCGGCCCACCGCTCTAGTCACATCAGACCTCCCTCTCTTTTCACCTGGATTACGCTATGTCCTACTCCCACCTCTGTGCATTCTGGCCCAGTGAAAGCTGGTGTAAGTGAACAAGGACAATCTCTCGAATGCAATCTCGGCCCACGGCCAAGCCTCCGATCTCGTAGCTCGGTGGGAGTACGCTCCCGAATCAAGCGCAAGTCATTTGGAACCTCTCCTCATACCCATCAAGCATTCTGCTCCTCTTTTGCATACAGACGACTCCTGCCAGCCAGCGTACATATGAGTCTCCAAGCGAAGTGCATGCAAGAGTTCCCGAATCTAGCTTAGTGATCATTGGACATGGTTCCTGACTCCCCAGCTCCGCCCGACAAGCCCCGGTACCTTTGCAAACTTCACTTTTCGAGCTCATCTACACGAGCCAATGGGAGTTGACTTATTCTCTAATGCCTCCGAGAATTGATCGCGACCTGGGTGTGTGGGTAACTCTGGAACTCGGTGGTCCGCTTCTTGAGGAAGCGTCTGTGTCTGGTAGCGAATCTCGCCTCTCGGTGCCGAAACAAGCTGAGTGGTCGAGATGCTTGGAGCACAACGTCGCTCACGCCAAAATCCTCGTACTCATTTCATACACAGGGTGTACACCATCACGGGGACCGGTTGGTCCACGCTCGGCTCCTCGCAGCCCTTCCTCCCCAGTTTAAAGGCTCTGCCTCTGCAGAATTACCTTGACTCTTCGGGATCACCACCACAGCCCAGCCTCGCGTCTACTCTAGAAGCACCTACACCCCTAAACGGGTCAGCGATTCGATCTGCCCGAGAACTCAACTACAGGGTGGCATCCTCGGGCAGGTCTGGAAAGAAAGTAAAAATGAATTTAGACTCGTAAAGACTATGGCGCAAAGAAATTTTACAAAATTTTAGGCGTGAGCACGTACGCGAGAACCCGATTAAGCGAGGAAACTGCGCTCGATACCGTAATTGTAGCGACCCGGCCTCAGTCGTACGCCCTCGAAGGTTGGGTAAATCAGCATCAACACAATATGTAGTCACCGTAGATGGTTGACATGAAAAACACGTTTAAAAACCGGTAGAGCACGGCAGTTTGATAAAAATAGAATAGTTGGCCCAGAAAATATCGACATACAAAATTTAACCATCGTGGCATTCCTAGCCAAACCCAAAAACATAAAACATCACAACAACCAAGTCACAAAATGTACCAAAAATATCTTACAATTTCAACATTCCCAAAACCAAAAATAATAAGCATTTTACGAAGAATGAAAAGAGAGGGCGCGAGGATCACATACACGTCGCTCCACCTAAATAAAGTCACACGGAACACTCGCGAACTCAAGCTGCTTCAAAGGGCACACATGTCGAGAAGGTGGGAAAGAGAGTAACCTCGGCGAATTAGTGAAGCTGGATCACCGGATGGTAGAGCACCCCGTATCGAGCAGCGTATACGATAAGGAAAATACTATATATAGGTACTTAGCAACAAGATGGTATCTGATTATACAAATATAGTATAGAAATATACTAACTGGCCAAGACATCCTAAGCGGAATACTAAATTGAGAAATAAATCGCACGCATAAAAAACTCGACTTCGCATGCTTTCACTTGAGCCATATATCACGTCGCGTAATCAAACATGTAACATTAAAATTTCACCCAACCACGTTAACACATGACCATGCAATAATTGATTTACAACGGAACGAATAACATCATATATGATTCATCCTTTTTACCGGCGGTAGCCGCAGGCATGACAACAACCTCAACTTTCGGCGGGCTCGCGCCGAGCATGGCATGTCATATCCTTTTCGTGAGAACAACGCCGATCACCCCACGTAATCTCCCAGCATCACGATCACGCGTACAATGTCAAACGCCTAACAAACACGCCGCGGTTGAGTAACATACATATCACCTTGATACAACCAAATCGTACAAAACACACTTTCAGCAGAATACGTTCCGAATACTTCCAACACGATTATTTTCAACATGAATATAGGAATCTGTTCAGCGTAAACATACTCACAATTACACTAAAACATAAATATACTCAAAGCGTAATTACTCAATCGCCCCAGTAAATGCAGGCGACTACGCGCCAAGTCGACAATTCGGTTTCACCCGATCTACACGGATAAGTTCATAACACGGATGCAACATCGCGATCAATTTACCACACAGCGTCAAAAGACCAATGGAATGCAGTGATAAATCCCCACTTGGTAGTACCCAGCTGGCGCTTGGCGATCAATCGATCCTGTTGTTCCCCGCGTGCAGTGCGAATAGACACATTACAAAAATAAAATCACAACTCGTAACCATTTCGACCCCTTTATCCTAATTTAAATACGAACTTTTAACTCATTCGTTATAAATACAACTTTAGCGTAAAGATTACGGTTATGTTTAAATACTGATCTCGATGACCAACCTCGCTACGGGACTAAATTCGATAATTAGAAAAATGTATCCTATTCAAGCTCCCAACATTTCCAAATGGCGTTTGATAATTCCAATTTCAACCTTTTTCCTGTTAAACTAACCGCCTTTCTGACCCACAATCTAAGTTAGTTTACTACCCAAAGAAATCCGCTGATTAATTCCAACCTATTTGTTCCCCGACACTTATAATTCATATTTGTATCCCAAACAATCCGCAATAATGATCCATTAACTTATTTACATTAACCGCCCACGTTTTAGCGAAGTCGACTCCACGATCGCTTGAAAGTCAATTCCATTATAGCTACCGTTTACACCCCAAATATCGTCATTATCAATTCACATATTTCAATTTAAGCCTGGACAATAATTCTATTCAATAATATACCCAAAAAATCCAAAGTCAACCCCAAAGTTCCAAAAGTCAAAAACGTCTAAACATCCGAAATTTCACGTGAGCCAGTTGATCCAGAATAGCAGAAATCTGACCAATCAATTGGGCAATAGAATTTAAAAATATCAAAAAGTCAACAAAAGTCAAAGTTTGGAAATTTCTCGAAATACTCAAAATATAAGCACCTTTTTTACTTTGAAAGCAGCGGGGGATGATGAGGAGAAACTTCTCTGAAAATTTAGAACAAAGCTTGCGGATTGAGGAGAAAATTCAAAAATAAAATAAAAAATAAAGAGAGTATCGACTCTATACCATTTGGAACTGGAAGAGAAATAAGTGGGTTTTGGTGAGTTGGGCTCTTAGGATGGCTTAAGTAATTGGGTTGGGCCCAAAAGCCCAACCGGTGAAAATCGAACCTTTAATTCACGTCTGTCACCTCGTTTTAATTTGTTTCGACAACCAACTCCCGAACATTAACATTAACGAACATAAAATATTTAGTGGGTTCCAAATTTACGGAAATAAATTAAAAATCTCATATTTTAGTTTATTTTATTAGCAGTCGTACGGTTATTCTGAGGAAGAGACCCGAGGATGAATCGCGGCCGGTTCTTGAGAGACTGCTTGGTGCCCAGGCGTTGAGTCGATCGACCCGAGCCGTCGTTTTAATGATATGAGGGCTCGCGGCACAATACGTTTCTGACTTCTAGCGTCACGAAACACGGACCGTGTCGTATCTGCAAACACAGCTTCTTTGGAAAAGCCAATTATCAAGTTGCCGGTATATATGTCATATCTTACCTTTTTAATATTGAATTTTGAATGAAGGTTCCATATTAGCCCGGCATGAGACATTGGACATCCACGGTATCGAGACTTGTGCTTTTGTGGGATCCACTAGATGGGGCTTGTTATCATTAGGTTCAGAGGAACCTTCTTTATTGATGCGTATTGAGTTCTGCTTTGAGAATAATTCTCAAATTTCGAGACCAGCTTCGGCCGAAGTTTGAGTTATTCAGCTTTACCCAACTTTTCAAGTGCTTGAAAGTGAAGTGAGGATTTTATGAGTAGTAGTAGCGGTAGCCATTAAAATTCTACAAGAATAAGTAAATAAAGACAACAGAATCAGTAAACTATCATGCTAAACACTTACAAATAAATTGTAAAGTAAATACTAATACTTCAAATCTCACGAAATATATTAGTATCAAGACCTATTACACTTAGATCCAAACGGCAACACTGCAACATTTTGAATCCAGTTATAATAGTAGGTTATCAACCAATTATGTAAAACTACATAACTCTTGTGTCGTTAGCATACTATTCAAGATGCTACCCGACTTTTGTATCTCCGACAAACCGGTTAAGCATACCAATTAAACCAAAATTACTTGAATAATGATCATCGAAAGCCCGCAACGTTAGTAAAATCAACTGACATGATCCGTTGTCATATCAGTGCAAAGCGCTTTAACCTTTTCTTGTCGCGGTGTGTCGAGATAATGCAACCGATTTCACAAATTTAAGTGGCTTGTCGTTGCTTAAATTTTAGAATTGGTGAGATTCAATATTACTTTGCTTTTATTTTACCATGCGATTTGTAGCGGATAATCAAGCATATGTACAACACATGAAAAAGAAAAGCTTAAGTAATGCGCGTGGCGTATGATATGACCAGGCCTATTACATTTTCAAAACTTGAAAACTAACATTCGTACAATACGATTTCTTGTCTTAAACTACGGAATCTGCGCTGAGAAGCTCCGTCTTGAATTACAATTCAAATACACTAATCAACTTAGGCTGACATACGAGCTTGTGGGAGAAACAAGAAAATTAAATAAAATAAAATAATATGACTCAATTAAGCCTCTGTAATCTGATGCAGAGACCCCGGAGAAAAACACGAATTAAATATCTCAATACACACATTCCATTCGTAACAATATATATGGGCAAAACATTACTACTAGAATACAGGGCAAACGAGACGGGGAAAAAATCCAGACTCTCAAATTTGGAGGCAGTGACGGCCAGTGGAGACGGGCTTTGTGACTTAATCCGGGCAAATAGTCAAATTGGGCTTTATATGGAGTCGGTTTTAGGAGGCAAATTATACGATCGGGTTGGGAAAAAATTAATTAATAAAATACTATATTCCCGACTCCATACCGTCTCCAAAGTTTTTTATAATCTAATTTTAGATACGGTTTGTCGTCGGGTTATTTTAATATCTTTATTGATAAAAAATAATCACAAAATGAAAATATTTCCGACGGGTTCCCGTCTCCATTAATTAGTAATTAAAAAATAAAAATTATACCGGAAATGCCGCGCATGCCACGTGTTTGATAACGCTTTCAGTTACCTACAGTTGGAGGCAGGATTTTTAAATATATTACCCGTCACCGGTCCCGTCTCCTTTGAAAGGCGTTATTTAATTAACAACTTGACCCACACAGCGCGATTAAAAATTAACGGCGACCCTTTGGCAGTGCGGTAGGCCAGCAGCAATCCCGCCCCCGACGAGGAAATTGACCCGCGCCCGCTTGCCCCACCCCAAAATCGATCCAGCAAACCCGCTTGCGCGCCCGGCGATCCTTGCGCCCGGTGATCAGCAACCCACGGATTTATTATGGTTGAATTCTCTACGTTATTCATTAGTTAAAGTTAATTAATTTGTTAAATAGTTTATTTGATTAGTTAAATGGTTAATTTCATTAGTTTAAGTTAATTTGTATAGTTTAATTGTTAATGAAATTATTAATGGGAATTGTTAATGATGTGTTAATGAAATTGTTAATTTGTATAGTTTAATTGTTATTAAATGGTTAATTTCATTAGTTTAATTAGTTAATTTGTATAGTTTAGTTGTTAATGATTTTTAATTAAATTGTTAATAGAAATTGTTAATGATAATGTTAATGAAATTGTATAGTTTAATTGTATAGTGTTATTAGAGTGGTAGTGATAAGTTAATTAACTATTTATGGTTATTTGTGAATAGTTTATGGTAGTGTAATTGGTAGTGATATGTTTAACTATTAGAGTAGTAATTATTGGTATTAATAGTATAGTTTAACTATTGAAATTAGTATTAGTAAGAAATTAGTTTGAATAGTATTGAAATTAGTTTGAAATTAGTTGAAATTGGTTGAATAGTTAATGGTTGATTAGTATAGTTATTATTAATGGTTGAATAGTATAGTTAATTGTTAATGGTTGAATAGTATAGTTAATTGTTAAATTGTTAATTAGTTAATTTGTATAGTTTAATTGTTAATGAAATTGTTAATTAGTTAATGGTTGAATAGTATAGTCAAATTGTTAATGGTTTAAATTAGTTAAATTAGTTAAATTGTTAATGGTTTAAACATTAGTTAATGAAATTGTTAGTGAATGGTTTAAATTATTTAGTGAAATTGTTAATGGTATAGTTAACTTGTTAGTGAATGGTGTAGTTAGTGAAATTGTGAATAGTTGTCCTTGTTAGTTGTTAGTTGTTAGTTGTGAAAAGTTGTTAATTGTTATTTATGAATAGTTGTGAATTGTTAGTTGTGAATAGTTTATATATGTTGTGAATAGTTGTGTTTACTTGTGAATAGTTGTTAGTTGTGAATAGGTGTTAATTGTTAGTTGTGAATAGTTGTTAATTGTTAGTTGTGAATGGTTTGAATAGTTAAAATATTTCTAATATTTCTAATTTGATTGTACAGATGGAGCATTAATTGAAGGTAATAATAGGAAGGGGAAGGAGAAGATAGTAGAGAACGATGGGGCGGAACCGACCTCAGGCGAGGACTTCGGTATTCGTATAGCGGGCGGATGACTCCCGTCCCCACAAAGTATGGCGGTCAGTCCCCGATGCGACATCGGTTTGATACCGTGGGCAGCGGCGGTTCATCGTCGAGACCGGCAACCGTCGGGTTCGAGTCGGCACTACCCAGCGGTCTTTACCGTTTCCGGGGACTCGCGGGGGCCTTGCCGAGCTACTGTTATGTCTCGGGACATTGATGGGAGGATGATGATGAGCGAGGGATTGGGCGACCAGTGGCCGCCAATGAGACGCCCGGCTAATGCGAGAGATGACCGTCCGCTCGAGATGGTCCCCCAGCTGGGGCGAAGTTGGAATTAGAGATCATTACAATTCGGCCAAGTCCGCTACAGTTATGCAAAATTAATTGAAATAGTTATTTTTTTATTTATGTTTTTTAACTTTTGACGTTTTGGTTTTTACTTTAGGCTATCTGTTGACTCGATGTGGCGGGTTTCTTCCTTGAGACGGATGATGCGAGAATTCGTCGGTTCGGCCCTGCGTGCAGTCGATCGAGATTAGGGATGAGATGCGGAGACCGTTCAGTAAGTCTTTGCAAAAATAAGAAGTTGTTTAAAATATTTTTGAGTGAATTATAGTCTAATTAGATTTTGTTTTATTTGTTTCAAGAGATATACGATAAAAGAATGGGGCGTATGGCTTGAGGCTCAACCGATATTCGGCGAGGCGCGGAAGAAATGGAGAAACTTCTTCCGTCCATGAAGAGGAAGACTCTCTCGGTACGGATATAGGGGAGCCGGGCGATTATGCGTGACGAAGCGGCTGGTGTACTCGCGTCCGATTAGGGCTTGATATATCCGCCATTGGGCGTCGGCGGCGTCGGATCGAAGACAGGCGGAGTCGGAGTCGGCGTAGCTCGGGCGTCACAGGTGGCGGATGGCCTAAGCGTCCGTTCGGGGAGCAAGTCACTGCAGTCGACCGGTTGGTTGAGGAGGTAAGAAATAAATATTTGTTTATACTTTTTTTTCACTTTATTTAAATATTTGTGTTGAATTTCTAATAATCAGTATTCCGTATTTGTTTTCCAGGAAAAGAAGACTGGTAAAAAGGGTTCACCACTGGGTATCCTGATGAAGCTGAACAAGAAGAAGGATAAGGATACCCTCGAGGAGACGGGCGAAGTTTACGACCCGAAGTGGGACATGGCCTATGTAAGTATAGTTTGTCCATATTTATTTGTGAATAGTAGTTGTGAATAGTGCCTGCGAATAGTATTGTATATGTGTTATACTTTGTCAATAGTTATTGAATGTGTATAGTTTATACTTGTTGTTGATTATATATTAGTGCCATAGTTATTTTAATGAATAGTCGTGAATGTATACTTTTCGTTTATACTTGTTGTGAATAGTTTATGATTTATTCACATAGTTGTTGGTTTCGTTTATACTTGTTTTAGTTTATGATTTGTGAATAGTTTATAGTTTATTATATTTCGTTTATACTCGTGAATTGTGTTTGGTGTTTGGTTTACAAATGTGGAGCCTTATTTTGAATGTGTATTGTATACAGGAACAATACAAGCAGAGCTTCCACGAGGCTTACGGAGAGGACAAAGATCCTTGCCAGTTTCCACTGGTGAAGGACTTGTGGACCTCCACGGACGCCGTCCAGGGTGGATTGGCGAGGCGGGGTCTTCGATGTGGTGAGAGCTCCGTTGCCTCGAGTTCTTTGGTAGATGAGTCGGTACACCACCACCGCTGGCTGTCGGTGGTGTTGGGTTCGGGAGCTCAGACATTTCTTGAGGAAGCAAGCGAAGAGGTAGGAAGAGGGCGAGACGGAGCCACTGCCGGAGGGATTGGAAAATGTGGTAGACCCGAGGAGGAGTTGAAGGCTGAAGGTTGAAAATGTGGAGAGTGATTTGGCTAGGTAAATACTGCCTATGTCGTGAAGTTAGTAGCAGGCCGGAGTCCTTCTAGTGGACTCGGTACCGACGTTAGCCGCCAGTAGATCTACACATGGTAGCTCGGCCGGCGGATTATTAGCCCATATGGAGGGATCTGTGGCTCCGCCTCGATTCCCAGCCTCGCCAGGAGCTTCGATTCGAGACCAGGACACGCCCACCATAGATTTCTTGGCTGCCCAGCCTCAGGATGAGCCCGCCCAAGATGATATGGGTGGGTTAGATTGATTATGTACATTGAAACTATTGTAAAATACTATTTACATTTGATTTAGTTATGTACATTTGTTATGATTGAGTTGTTGTTTTTCATTTTATATTGAATAACTAGTTCTGTTTATTTGTTTTTTGGTTATGTTTACATGTTGCTTATTGGTTATTGATTGTGTTATGATTGAATAGTTGTTTGCATTTGTTATGATTGAATAGGTTTTTGCAGGTCGGAATTGCTATACGTGATGCGCTTTTAATTTATCTAGGTTGCGGTGGTAGACGGGATAGCGTCGGGTTGGAGACGGGTGTTGAATTAAATTCCCGGGCCCGAGGCAGGGGTGGAGGCAGGTGTATTTAATAGTGTCCCGAGGCGATGGGGTGGGCAGGATTATGAAAATGGAAGGCGGTATGGAGGTTCGGAGACAGGACTTATTAAAAAGTGCACTTTCGCGTTCCTAAGGAAGCCTTAACCTCGTTTCTACGGTGCTTGTATTTGTTTAACAAAAAATCATTAATTTATTATGAAGCATATTATATGTTTTAAATTGAATCTAACTAATAACAAGTTATATATTGGCGTACATTTAGTTTTAACATTCATAATCCATATACTATGATTACATTACATGCGAAGTATGATGTACGTTATGAATATTTGTTAAATCACTAATGAGTAATGACCCGTCAGCGCGTTAATATAGATGAGAGGTTGCGACTACATACTTTACATGTAATATGTCGAAAAAAGATAACATATACGCATTGAATGTATACATATCCACTAATTAAATTATTATTTACATTTATCGTATCTCCACTAATATTATTTTGGAAATATAATATGTCCATTAACAATAAATTGACTTCGGAAATTGGCAAAGCCATTACATTTTTAATTAAATAGAGCGGGATGGAAGCGGAGGCTGTCTGCTCACATCTCAATTTTAACACATCTCCAATCCCGTCTCAGCTAATGAGGCAGTCCGAGCACAGAACCCGTCTCTGTCTCCATATTAGCCCGTCTCGGACCGTCTCCATTTTAAGAGACGGGATGGGGCTGAGCACATCTAAATCCGTCTCCTTTATTATTGTTATACCATTTGAAATATTTTTAAATACCCGTCTCCATCCCGTCTCCTTTTGTATTATCAAAAAACCTGTCTCCATCCCGTCTCCATTTGTATTATGAAAAACCCTGTCTCCATCCCGTCTCCTTTTGTAGTGTCATAATATTTGAATATTCTTTAAATACCCGTCTCCATCCCGTCTCCATTTTTATTAGTATACTATTTGAATTATATTTAAAACCGATCTCCATCCGATGCTCCATTTGTGTTGTGAAAAACACATCTCCATCTGTCTCAGCTTTTGGTGTTATATATACTGTTGACCATTAATTAAATACCCGACTCCGTCCGTCTCGGACCGTCATTAGTGGATTACTGCGATAACTTTAAAAACAGAACAGATTGGAAACACTTACACACACAAAAGCTTTTAACAAAAACACACCCAACTGACCCTAAAAATGCACCTCACGCCCAAAAAACCTGATCAAACACCATTATCATACACAAGTGAAATTGAAGATAATCCAAAATTGATGTTAGTGATATTCTATGAATCACTAATTACAACCCTAGAGGTGTTAGGGTTAAAGGTATGTTATTCCACTATTGTTTCAATATTTAGTAAACCAATTTAATTTGATACATTTGAATTCTGATAGCTCGAAGATGGATTTCTTGGATGTATATTAATCGTTATCGGGTAGATAATAAAGGTTTGACGTATGAATATATGAGTGGTGTATTGGAATTTATGGATGTTGCTAAAAATCATTCTTTGGCCAATGATATTGTCGGGATAAGATGTCCGTGTCGGAGGTGTCAAAATAGAAACTTGTTGGAAGAAAGTGAAGTTGAGTTACATTTGATTAGTAATGGTTTTGTTGAGGGATATTCCACATGGGTCTATCATGGTGAGAATTTTGTTTATGATGAAGGGTTACAGAACGCATCGGGTTATGTCGGGTTTCAGGATAATCAGTATATGCATATGGTCGAAGATGGTTTGAACTTACGTACTGGTGAGACGACGTTTAGCGAATTTGGGGATCTTTCTACCTGCAGTTTGGAGAGAAAAACCAAATGGTGGAGCAAAAGCATCACTCTTGACTTGCAGAGGGGCGTAAACCGGCCGTTATGGGATAGTTGCACGAATTTCAAAGTTGTCCATTCACTACGCCGGTTGCTTTGGTCTGAATCATGAATGTCGCGAGGAATGTTTTCCAACGGTGGTTTCCATAATCAGCGTTATGCGAGACATCAATGGGAGAACATACCGGATGATTTTTACGAGGCAAAAAGATTGTTGAGTCCTCTGTTCTTGCCCAAAAGCAGAAAATCACGTGCTTGTGTCAATAATTGCGTGTTTTTTTTACAAAAGAAATAAATGTTGGACTTGTGCCGTAGCGTGGGGGAATGTAGATCTGAGCCAGAAGGATGGAGATGCTTGCGTGCGAAAGGTGTTGAGCTATACTTACCGCTGGAGTCAGCATTCCACTTGATTATATATGTCGAGGAAAGCTTATTTCGAGGATGACATGGCACCGTCGGACACAGCTGAGCCGGATGGATGACTCGCGAGGATAGTCTTTGCGTGGAAGCGCGCGGTAAGCTATCGGCATTTTCAAGCGAGCGAGAAATGTTCGCATCGGGTTGTGTTCTGATGGATTTAGTCCGTTTGGCAAGTTTGGGCGTCAATATTCTTCATGGCCAGTGATCATCTGTGTATATAATCTACCACCAGGATTGTGTATGAAGGAACCATATATGTTCTTATCGCTCATTATACCTGGGCCAAAAATCCCGGGAGAGATATTGATGTTTTCCTCCGACCTTTGATTGATGAGTTGAAGGAGTTGTAGATGCGGGTATTGAGACCTTTTGATGCGTGAATGAACAAAATTTCAACATGAGGGGTTGCTTTGATGTGGACGATTAGCGATTTTCTGCGTATGGAATGTTATACGGTTGGGCATGAGGAAGTTATTACCCGTATTGTATGGAAAATCTCGAACGTTGACTAAGAAGGTCGAAAACATTGTTGGTTCGATTACCACCGTCCGTTCTTGCGGGTGGTGTCTTTAGAATCAAAAATGCATTTGTGAAGGTCGCTTATCCGCGCGTGCACGGAAGGAGCGACTTAGTGGGCGATATATTTGGCAGATGTGTGTGGGTTGGATCACGATGTGTTTGTTGAGATAAATATTCCGACCATAGATCGCCGAGGGTATAATGTTCATCATAACAGTGTAAGAAAAGCATATTTTGGGAGTTGAGTTATTTAGCGACACAAAAACTTCGAGACACAATCGGCCATTACGGAGAAGAACAATGGTGAAAATTTGTGCATCTTTGTAATGGATGTTCGGGAAGGCGAAGATAATGAGCGGTCGAGGCTTGACATTGAGATTCATTGTTCGAGACCAGAGTTGCATGAAATACGTGGGAGGAAACACAAACCAAAAGCGACTTATACTTTGAACCCCGTGCAACAGAAAGATTTGAGGAAATGGTTGTCCCGTCTACAATTACCCGATGGATACGCTTCAAACATTGCAAGATGTGCAAGAAATGTGAATTTCAGCGGACTAAAAAGTCATGATGTTCATATTATTGTCCAACGGTTATTTCCTGTAGCAACTCCGTAAATGCGATCCATATGGAAGCAATCCGCAGAGTGGTGTTATTTCTTCGCGATTGCTCGGCTGACAACTCTAATGTGGAGCGTGTGGAGTACGCTGGGGCGTAATATTGTTGAGATAATTTGTAAGATGGAAAAGATCACCCACCTTCCTTTTTGATGTAATGGAGACACCTACGATACATTTGCCATATAAACTTTACATGGAGGTCCCGTCGTATAGATGGATGTACCGCTTTCAATTAAATTGAGTTTTTTTACTTTATTGTATTTTCATACTATACCAAATATTTACTCATCTAACTAACCCTTACAAATGTTTGCGAGATATTTGCAGGGATTGAAAGTGGTAGGCAAAGACGCGTGAAGAAATTCGATATGCGAGGCATGTTGGTCAAAGAGGTTTCAAATTTTATTCAATGTCTTGAGGAAAAGGATTGAAACCAACCGTCGACCAAGGCACGATGTACACGGATGGATATTGACTTCGTTTGCCATTGTTTCGTTACCGGGGCGTATGCGTTGTAGTGAAGCATAGATATTGGATGGAAGAACTATACAACCTTTGCTTTCATTATTGTATATTACGTGCGTCACGCTTTGAGAAATACACGTAAACTCTTCGATAAGTGTATATTTAGCATTTCAATTAATCCAAATCTTACGTGATATAATACTTAACTAAGCGTAAAACACTTTGTTTAGGACCTACCATGATTGGCTTGATGAGTTGAATCGATGCGGCAGACGTATAAATCGCGGCGATTTAATTCGCCAGATGGTTTCAAAAGTATGTCTGAATAATATGGACATAGCCTTTGGACACACGAGAACTCTTTCATTAGGTCTGCGCTAGAAATCAAAAGGTATAAAATTATTTTCGTCAACGGGCTATTTTGATATCAGGCGGGCGATGGTAATAAAAGCACCCACAATAAGCGGTGTTTGTGTGGGGTTCATCTTGCGAAGATGATGATATGTTGACTACTATGGGGTGTGTAGAGGAGATTTGGGAGTTGTCGTGCGGCTTGAGTTCGCGACAACATGGTCCTCTTAAAATATTTTTGGTTTGACACAAGCAAGTGGATGCAAATTAAATAGAAGATGGAAATAGTTCAAATCAAACACAAAACGAGAGGTTCTAAAGATGACCCGTTTATGTAGCATCCAGGCGCAACAAAGTATACTATCTCCGTTATGTATCACGCGGTGAGATCGTAGGCGATGGTGTGTACGCAATGAAATCTGCGAGAAGTCAGTCGATTGGACTCGTAAGCAAAATGTGGATGTCTCCGCTTTTGAATGCGAAGATATCTTCAAGAAGAACAACAACTTTCCATCACATTTCCTATTGACCTAATCAATGGCGTTGCCGTTGTTTGAACCGGGCATTTTTTGTTGTTGTTGAAGAGGACGCGATGTAGTATCCGATCATGGAGATAGTTCGGATTCTAGTCGAACTATCTCGAGCAGCGTTCATGGCGGTATTCAGAAAACAACTCCTCGGACGGCGATTAGTAGTCAAATATTTTAAGTTACAAGTTTTTCAAGCCAATGGTATAACTTTGTATTCAACTTTCTATTGAAATGCTACAATGGAGTGTGCGATTGTATTTTGTATTTAATGCTTATTGATATTATTGTTAAAAAGCCTGTGATAAAAATTGCGAAATACCGTCGGGATGAGGCAGTGCGGACAGGAGTTTGAATTTTTTGCATCGGTCTTGAGATGGGTCGGTCGTGAGTCGGGTATATATATGGAGTCGGGAAATAGAGGCGGTTCGGTCGAGGCCTAAAGTAGGTCGGATTTGAGTCGGGTATGCGGAGACGGTTGGGAGTCGGATTATATTTACATTGAAGTGGAGTCGGTCATTAGTCGGTTCATATTAGGTCGGGTTTGCGTCGGTTAAATGGAGGCAGTTTGCGAGTCGATTTTATGGAAGCGGTTTGGAGGCGGTTATTAATGGAGACGGTTGGGTGTCGGTTCGGAATCGGGGCCAAAAGTCGAGCGTATGAGGCGGGTTGCATGTAGCGACCGCTGAGTCGGCCGCCACGAGGGTTAAGATCATTAGCACAATATGCAGTCGCAATGATGGATACAATAACAACATAACTGCCCCTGGCGGCATTATCAAAATAGAAACATATTTCCGTATTGGTGTTCAACGTACATCAACAAAATAACGGACAGAACACAATCAAAAATACGTCATAGGAAAGTATGACAGCAGACTTCGTCAATATAATACAACCCACAGTCTCAAATAGCAAATTTCAACAAAAAGAAATGGCGGTGAACTTATATGCCACCGCACCGCCTATGATCTCGCTTGACTCGGCAAAACCGCTCTCGGCCACTCAGCGATCGCTCCTAGAAACCTAGGCATGAAAGCGCCCGCCCATAGAATAGAGTCGGCTATTAGGTAGTGAATGCAATACCACGGGCTGATTCCATCATATATATTCATGTATATATATATAAATATATCATATGCCGTACATTAAATAGAGTGCGAAAATAGCATCCAGCATGTCGCATAGATTTCTCTTATATGCAATGTTACCTGACGGCTTTACATGAGATTATATTACGCTAACTAATGCATATTCATTTAAGGGAAACAATCTCGACACACCTGAAGTCATCGAGTGAGGAATCCGCCTCCACAGATAATACACATATGAGGAATCCACCTCCAAATAATACATATATGAGGAATCCGCTCCAAATAATACACATATGAGGAATCCGCCTCAAATAATACCTGTATGGGAATCCACCTCCGAATAATCGAGATGGGGCCTCCGCGCGTCCCTCCCGACCATTTACACCCACCGATGTGCATATCACACGAACCTCGAATCCAGCTGAAATTTGCCAAATATGCACAGCGCCCAAACACTCCGGTCGAGAATTACTTCCCGCTCATAAATAACACATAAAAGCAATCGAAACACGTACACTTGCGACCACACGCCTGTGCGCGACCACCACATGGCACACGGCCCTTTTGCAATTTCATTACATGAATTATATCCAAAACTATCTCGTAATGTAACTTCATTATCTTAATTATGTCATAACATACTTACGTAATCATAGTTATCTCATAATGTCAATCAAATCTCGGTTATTTCATACTATGCATCATAAATCACAATTTTCACATAATATCGATTATAGCCTGATACACATATCGAATAGTCTCGAACAACACATGAAAAGGGAATATATATATGAAAGGTCCCGTCGTGAGATTTGTACTCACCTCGAGCCCAAAAGTAGTAATGATATCTACATGCAGGTCCTTGTCTTTGGGTGGGCTCGACTCTAATAAGAAAAATTATACATTATAACACATTACGAGAATAGCTTCATACGTCTATATAAACCCGAGTGTTATACCCGTCTCACGATTCAAATTTACAACTCTTAACGATCATCCCTATTCCCAAGATTGGTATACACTTCCTAACATTCAGCGTAACCATATTCCAATCGCTTGACCTCGAAAAAATCTCAATATTCCGTCATCACGCTATTACCCACAGCAACCCTTGTCTTAGCACATTCTAATCAATCTAGAAATAAGAACCAACAACTAATTAACCCATTAAATACAACCTCCAATTCAGCACTAATTACCATACGAACTTTTCCAAACTTCACCATTGAATCTACTACTATCCATATCCAAACCAACAATTCTATACCCGATTCAACTATATTAAAGTCCTGCAACCTCATATTACCATTTAAAGTCAATTTAAGAAAAATTCAATAAAAGTCAACATACAACACCACTTTCCTTGATAACTACTCAAAATCACCTCTAATTCCACCGCGATACTCGAGATAACATTTCTATACCATAATACATTCGAATCTAAAGTCAACAAAATCCAAGAAAAGTCAACTCTTTAAAAACTCAAATATCCCAAAAGAGATTGAGTCTTTCTTACCTAGATGTGATGAGGATGATGAGAGAAAAATCCACAACTTTGTTCTTGCGTTTAGCGACAATCGATATGAGAGAAATGGAAGAAATTTTTGAGGAGGGAAGGGTGACAATCGATATGGAGGGGAAGAAAGAGAATGATTTTTTTCTTGTGTTTGGATAATGATGAAGAAGATAAGGACAAGAAGATTTTTAAAATGACTTAAGGCTCCGTTTGGTTCGGTTAATTTCTCCACTTTTCGTACTTAAATTGCAATGAAACCGATTCCAACTGTAAAGTTTTCCATAACATGAACTACTACTCATATAATCCTGAAGTCTCAATCACATCGATTTTATTCCGAAATCATTTATACTATCACGGGTCCACCACAAGCATACCACCAACCGACCGTTTGTTAAATTCTCCACTACTCAACTTGAAATTTTTAAATTAATACTCCAGAAACTTATATATATCAGCATATTAGTAAAGGCAGGTTATTTAAATTTGCGATCGGTGTTTTACGAGGCGGGTTGGAGTCGGCGAAGCCGAAAATATGCGGGCTTAGTTTTGGTCGAATGGGTAAGGGTAGTGAGCATAAAAGCCGTCGGGTGGTTCCGACTTCATCCACGTCTCCAAGCGCCAAATAGAGAGCGGTTTGGAAACGAGGATCGGGCGTCTCTTTGCTCAGATTTCTAGTAGTGCATTAAAACAAAATAAATACTTAATGTCACCTATATTAAATGAAATGAAATTAATTGTGTTCATAATTGACTAATTAATTACCCATTATATTTACAATTAATTATCAATTAATGTAAATTTTAAATTTAAATATATTCACACATGATTAATGATAATTATTACAATAATTACCAACCTCTTAAATTATGGAATAATTACTTACAAGTAATTAACTCCAAAATTTAAAATTTAAAAGTTATCATGAAAATATTTTCAAAATTATCAATTAATGAAAATAATTTTGAAAGGTTATAAATCAAATTTAATGCCATTCAAGATATATATTCAATCATCTTAATGACAAAATTTATGATTTAACATTTAAAACCGAAATTAATAATTACCAATAAATTTTAAAACCAAAAATAATTACATAAAATGCATTTAGGGTTTTCTAAAACGGACGACGAACTTCAACGACCAAAACCGCCGGCCTCCGGCCACCCACACGAATGACCGCAGCGCGGCGGTGCAGTAAGTACGGCCAATGGGCTACGTCCGGTTTCAGGCGTCCGATTCGGCACGGGCCAGCGCCCGGGAGGCCGTTCGCTTAGTTCGGCGACCGATTTTTAACAATTCATTCGGTTTCCAGATTAATTGCAACTTTTGTAAAAACGATTTGGAGGCTCTAAAAAATTCAAAAAATTCTGGGATTTTTCTTGAACATCAACAATATCATTATTGAACACGTCCAAGTGGTAGTTTATCAAAAACACTTCTAGTTTTTTGATTAAACCCAAAACAATCCAGAAATTCAACGAATTTTTTGGAGTATAAATAATTCAAAAATTAGAAAACAAGCGGCATGAACCTCAAGGGTCAAGAACATACAGTTTAATTTCATAATTTTCTGAAATTTCTAAACCTCACTTGTAAAAAATCAAAAAATGATTCTACACCAATTAATCAATTTTTAATCCATTTCATTTCATGAAACAATTAAATAAACTTCAATCATCAAAATTAATACATGAAGTGATGATTCCAGCCATATGAAACATATATTAAAATGTGTTGATTTTCAAAAGCTATTATATTCATCGGTGAATATATAAAATCATGAAATAATCAAAATTAACTAACAACTATGTCGACACACAATCAAACTAGATAAAACCACATTAAACTTGAGTAGGCTCTGAGGCCTTTGTTAGAATCTAGTATAGATTTAATCGTGATAAACACCAATTCATACATCGGATTCTGAAAATAATGTAAATTAATAAACATAAAATGACAAATGTATGAATACGAGAATTCTTATATTGCAGCGAGCCGGATTGAACCCAATTCCCCACGCATTAATTACCTCGTAGAAAGCCCCTCAAGATCCTCTCCAAACATTTCAACACCGATGAGATGTCCTGCAGATTGCGCGCACAGGGAAGCAGACAGGAACTTGAAGCTTGCTAGAGTTTATGATGAAATGTGAGCCCCGGAAGAAAGTCTTCCAATTCTCAATAAGGAGAATTATTAACTTTTTGAGGATGGGAGGTTTTTGTGATTCTTATGTCCTTGAAAACCAAATCCCCTCTTTAACTAGATAACCCAGGTAGACCATTATGAGCCTCTAATTAAATAATGAGTTACTAGTGAGTGTTATTTTAATTAACTTAGCGATCAATTAAAATGCCTAACGAGGAGTCACTATGAACTCATCAAGTTATTCATCGATTTCAATTGCTTAATTGATTAAACTTGCAAGTTTAACCAATTGATGTTCATCAACATATATATTTGACAAATATATAAATATTGAAACATATTTCTCGATATCTGAGTCTCGTTAATTTCATTCATGAAATATTATTCGAATATCGTTGTATGTGTGTGTGACCTTACAGGCTCGGATAATAGTAAGTTGTATAAATAAGTAGCCGGTTTTGACCAATTACTATTATTATAACGATTAATGAGTAAGATCTATGATAAGCTCATAGCCCTTAAATTATCGCTGAGAACCAGCGCTGGTAATATACCGTTACTAAAAGGTGAACACTAAGTTCGATAATCACATTTAACCAACCCGGTAAATGAATTGATACACAATTTCGCAATGGGCACAATAAAAGGAATCAATTCATTGATTTCAGCGAGGATTATCAGCTAGGGGTAGTGCGAGAGTGGCCAATTAGCCAAGCGGATTGTCTGCTTAATAATAATCGTAGAGCCCGCTAACTTTAAGTTAGTGTATAAATACAAGCTAGATGGGTCGGGGAAGTTTAGCATCAAGGTGGTCCAAAGATTTTGTTTCCCTTTGACTAGTCGAATACGAACTTAGCGCCATTCACAAATGATCGCTGACTTGGGCGCCTCTTGACCCGTCTGAAGGTTCTTACCCCCACATTATCCTCGAACACATTTTCCATCATAAGACTAAGGCGCCACAATATGGCATGATCTTGTCACATTTGTTGGTTAGTAGGAAAAATGTGCCCATCCTAGATTGTCGGAGGCGTGAGGTTAACAAAGCGGCGATGATTTCAAAAGCCTCAATTTCTAAGTTTGAGGTTTATTTGTGGGATATGGCGTTGAGATCGAAGTGGGAGATCTACGAGAACTATGAGGAGGTTAGGCAAGCGATTATTGGAACTTCTGGTGCAGGCGGCTCGATAGGGTGGGTTCACTGGGGGCGGCGAGTACGGGAGGGAGGTCTACCCGTATCCTCAAATTGAGGCTACTGCACCATGACAACCAACGAGGAGAGCGGGAGGTGACACTTTGAAGAGGTTGGTGGATGAGATGACTGGTCGCTAACACTTTCCTCAACAACGTAGTGGCTCTCTTTCATCGCGCCCTTTCCTCCGTTTATAGTTGAAGAAGAACCAAGTGAAGAAACACATGAGTGAATGTGTTTATATATTATATATTATATGATGTTTTTTACGTACTTTTATTTGAAGTTGTTAATGATGTGAATGTTTGAATGTTGTGAATGTTTGAATGTTTATGGAGTTTCACGTTTGAATGAATGAATGTGTGAATGGTTTGAATGTTGTGATTCTTTGAAAAACTGCACCTTTCTCTGCTTTAAACGTGGTACCGTTATGATGGAACGGTACCACGTTTATAGCAGGAAAATGCAATATTTATGCCAGCATTAACGTGGTACCATTTCATATGAAGCGATGCACGTATTGTGCGTGAGTGCCGTTTTCGTATGTAGCGGTACCCACGTTACTCTGAGGCCGAGCAGGGCCGGGCGAACCGAATATTGGGTGGGCTCGGGCCGGGCGGGGCTGAGGAGCCCCATCACTCGGTCCCAATCCGACCCACTTATGAACCGGGGGGGCCGTTCGTGAACTACAGTGGGCCGGGCCGAGGTCGAACGGGCGGGTGGGCGGGCCCCGAGCGGCTTCCACCGAGGCAGATTCGTTTGCCACGTCTACCCGCTGCGTTTGTGGCGCTAAAGCCACCCAGTCCGTTGGACATAGACATGGTAGATTGGCGTCCAGATACTTAACGGGCGTGTGTCGTCAGAAGCCCGACTTCGTTATCGCGTCTAATTATACCCCCAAACTAGCCGACACCTAAAAAAATTGAAATATCATATCAGTCCAACAATTATTGATCTACTTTAGCATCCTTCATAGGTCATAACCCCAAATCATGAATGAAGTAATGTAACCTATAAAAATATCTAATATATTGGCGGGTATCATAAGAAAGAATTAGAGGGGGGAAAGTGGTGGGGCAATAATGGGGTCGGGGTAAAGGATAATAACAGCAGGTGGGGCGATTGATGGGGGTTGTGGGGTGGGGTATGGTAGGGGGTAGGGGGTAGAGGATAAGGTGAGGTGTGTCGAAGGAAGGTAAAGGGTTGATCAAAGTTTAAAGGGGAAGAGATGAGATAGGTATATTAAAGAAGAAAAGTGTAGGATTTTATTTTAATTATGTAAATATACAAAAGCTTTAGTAGTGTTGGGACAAAAAAGTCATTTTTGTCAGAAACCGATAGTATAGGGACCCAGAAGAACACCCGTGAAGCAGGCGATAGTTCAAAAACCACATAAAAACTTACGCAATCGTATAAAGGGCAAAATGCGAATTAGCAAAAAAAAAAAGAAAACGTTAATGATATCATAATTTGTCACTATTATAAATTACTCCGTATCTTTTGATTTTCACAATATGGTAATAGATTGATTTGACTAAACCTATAGTCATATATGTGTTGCTACACCTTCGTATTACAATTTAAAATAGTCATGTTGTTACTATTATAGAAAATAATAGTCTTGTCTTATCATCCAATCGTTTGTTTAGAAAGAAAATAGATTGTTTGATTAGTAAGATATTATATTAATTCTTTGCAACTAATGACCGCCATACATTAACTTATCTTGAAAGCACAGCAAAAAGTCGCTCATACAATACAACAATAACATCAAGTAATAAATATATTATCACTCTTTTACGTTATTACTACATACATTTCATTGTTACTTGGATTATATTTATAATATATAATCAACATGATTAAGCTCTTCAAATGAAGCCGGAGAATGTGATGCGAAAAACATCATCAAATTAATAACAATCACGTGAAAAAAAAGGAACACCGGACTAGTTGATTCTTTGGATGGACTTTGCCTACTGGTAAGGAACTTTATATATCAACTCTTCGGTGGAGAGAACTTCATCTTAGTCGGTAAGCCAAATACTATTTACTTAAATATAAATATTACTCCAGTATTTTACCTTGTTATTTAATTATTGGAAATATTAAGGCTTACCAGTGGACAATTCACGTATATTATTTTCATTAAGGCTTCACCGATTACATGTTTGGATACGGAGTATTATATAATTGGTTGAAATATTTTTAAACATACAATAATTACGGAATAATTTCCACACTTTATGGTTTTAAATGTGGTATCCAACATAAAATAATAATAAGATAGGTTTGAGAATACCTTGGTCTCGGAAACCACGGGTTCTAGTGGTATTAGTGGGCAACTGAACATTTCCTTGTCTTGTTTGACCACTTGCTCTTGGAATTACTTTTGGGTTTTTTTCTCCTAGTCTTAGCAAACTCCTTTGTTTGAGGGACGTTAGTAAGTAAGGAAATGTTTCATGCTTACTGTCCAACCCTCTTCTTTAGTGTTTGCTTTGACTATTGAATCTCCAATTTTTGTGTATTACTCTATTATTAGGAGCGAGGCCTAGTAACTTGAAAAAGGTGTTGGTTAATCCATTTGGTTTAGAATTCATCGACTTACAATTTTTAGGCAAGGCAGTTTTAACACCGTCGGGATTCATTAGATAGCCCGTGATAGACGACACGTTCTAATTACATATTTATCCACCGTCGGGATTCGTTGAATCGTGTCGAGTTCATTAAATATTCACACTGTCGAAGTCATGTATTTTGAAGGTCAGACTAGTTCAAAACACTTGTGGATAATATTAATGGAGGATCACAAAGTTTGATTATGAAGAGGGAATTGGTGCCCGTTCGTGAGACCACTTAGGTCGTTCTTCGACTACGTTTCGCAGGACTAGTTTCCCGCCCGGCTAAGTAGGTGATGTGCACTTTTAAGGGACTAAAGTTATAGATCCATGTTGAAGAGATGTGAGAGGTCGGAATAAGATGACGTGTTTCAAAGAAAGGTGTGACAATCACAACTAGTCTTGAGCACTTGATTATGTATCCAATGCATATAAATTTTTGGGTATTATTGGTCCAGAAGACTAGTTCAGAAGATCAATGGTTTAGAATTGACAACCATAAAAGTTAATGACTTCTGAATATTCCGGAAGAATTTCTAGCAAATGCCTCGTGTTTTGAAAATAATCTGAAATCGTATGAATTCACTTACGAGGCACAGACTCGTATAATTTGAAGAATCGGTTAGTTACATGGATTAATTTTATTGATTGATTACTAAACACTAATTGCTTATAGGTCGGTACCTTACAAATGAAATTGCCTAGAGTATGTGAGCCTCTTCAGATAGTTCAAATTGTCAAAGTGGTGCTATTTTCGTACTATTCTAAGATAACACTAATTTCTTACTTGATAACATGAGAAACAAATTATCCCAGTATGAGATAGTTCAAAATTAATTGAAGGCTACGGAAGAGCTAACATAATGGTCCTTGAAGGAACACAAATTTATATTAAAGTTGCATTGTATTCCTCACAATCTCAAAGAAACCTAATCAGATTCTAAGACATAGGCCACGGTTGCTACCACATTGAAACAACAAACGAAAGAAGAATTGAATACTTCATTGTTGCGAGTACATCATATGGTAAAATATTATATTGAGAAATAATTACCATCGTTCTCATGTGGGTCATACTATACACATATTTATAGTATCGAAAATAAAGTTCTTTCAAACCGGAAGTTTGAGAATTATTAGAACTTTTATTATTTGGCATAACCGGTTAGACCATCACGGATTAGTTACGATTCGAAGAGTAATTGTAAAATCCAGTTGGATACTCATTGAAGAGTCAGCGAACAATTTAAAAAGATTTGAGTGCACTACGTAAGTTAACTCTCGGTTGATATTTGAGGGCATGTTGTATTACACATACTCTACTGAATTGATTGTTGGGAAATGTTATACTACATGCGGTGGCAGGTTCTCATCAGTCCAAAAAGCGTTATCATACAAGCTCCCCGATATAGTTGGTTTGGTCGGAAACAAATATTTTACCCTCGATTATCGTGCATCGTATATTCTCAACAATATGCACATGATATGAATCTTTTGAATGTTTATGATACCTATTGAGTTTAAACATTTGTATACTTGAAAATATTAAATTAAAGTAATTTTCCATTGTGATATATCAATATTTTCAACATTGAGGGGGAGAGAATATACAACTCAAACATAGACTATCATGAAATGAAAATATCCCTTAATTATATGATCCTTAAAATGAATAAATATGAACTCAAAGTTCAAGAGATAACACGAACCATTCATGGGATAATATGAAGCAGTTAATACCAAATAAATTCGACCCTCAGATGATAATGAATTTGTAATAACCCGTTCTGAAAAAAAAAAAAATTTAATTTTCGATTAAATTGGGACTTAGGTGATAGTATAATTAATTTCGATGATAATATTATTTAAATGAAATTTTTTAGCCAAATTACATTTATATTTAGTAGTGTTTGCCGGGGAAGAATTTTTATCTTTGAAATGGGTTTCGTGGAATTTAGGTGCGATAAGCGGAGAATTAGCGAAACCCGAGCGGGACTCGAGGTTTTTAAAATATCTTGGCGTACTTATCTTCCACATCATCCTGACACTTCATCATCTTTCATTTTTTCTTGTTTGGCCGAAATTTATCCCCTCCCTCTTAAAAAATTTCATTTTCCATTTCTATAACCGATCGTCGCTCGAGCTGAAGATCGGGTTGTAGAATATCTTTCTCCCGTGTTTCTCTTGAGTTAAGGTAAGAAATTTCAAGTCTTTCGAGATATTTCTTGGGTTTTGACTTACTGTTGACTTTTAGTTGACTTTTACATAATTGAATTTTATGATAAATTTTGGTTGGTTATGGGTTACTGTGACGTATATAAGTGATGAATTCATGATTTAGAGATCGTTTGAGGACGTTATGGTCGAGTTGACTTTTAGGTTTTCGGTTGACTTTTATGTGGATGTTTTATAAGACTTTTAAATGTGTAGGAGGTTATATTGGAACCTTATTATAGTTGTTGTGATGTTGATTGGTGATTTAAAATTGATTAAAGGAGAATTATGTTGAAAAGTGTTAATTCCAATTTGAAGTATAATTGATATTTCGAGATTATAGGTTGTTAATTATGGACACGCTGATTAATTAAAATGACTTATAAGTTGATTGGTAATGATTAAGTAATAAGATGAAATTTTAGCGAGGATCGATTGGGTTGTGTCAGGTAGGATTATAATTCGATAGTTTATCCATCGAGTTAAGGCATTTAGAGATAGTTCTCCCAAGAGTTGGTTATGTATCTTCGAGCCGGTATAGTAATAGGTCTTGATTATAATTTCTAGGTGTTGTTTAGGGGTGATCGTGGAAAAGGGCGATTACCTTGATTGTCTTTTCGCGAAGGTTTTTGCGGTGGTAGCGAGGTAGTACTTATCTCACGGGTGTTATTTTACGTACTTATCAGGATATGTGATATACATGTTATTGTATTATGATTATGAGAGTGATATACATGTAATTGTTGTATTATGTGATTGTGTTTACGTGGCGTTGAAGATTCTTTGGAGGTAAATGCTGGCTTGAACTCCTGACTTATATTTTTGGGTCTGTGGCCTTGGCGGCACTATTATATTATGTGCCACCTCGGCGCACAATATGTTGTGGCCTTGTCGGCGATTGTGATTGATTCTGATTATGGGATGTTTTAGGCGTGTCTTTGTAATCTTGTTGGGAGTAGAGTAGTTGTTTGGGTTATGCATGAGTTTGGGGCCTTGAGTATCGGGGGTGACCTACAGTTGGGATTACCGAGGGATTAGGTGACTTCCTTCCTTACTTGGGATATGTGACCTTATTGGCCTTATACTTAGTGTATAAGTGCGGTGTGCATATACTTAGTGTATAAGTGTGGTGTGCACTTTATCTTTGTGTGTATAAGTGCGGTGTGCCTTATACTTAGTGTATAAGGCGGCGGTGTGCACTTTGTACTTAGTGTATGAGTGCGGTTTTGGCCTTATCTTTGTGTATAAGTGCGGGGTGATTATCGATTAGTCCGTTCACTGCTTGAGGTAGGCGGATTGAGCATATGCGCGTTAGAGGTTGATATCTTTGGTGGGGTTATGAGAGATGGAGGTTTGATGACTAGAGTTTAGTGGTTGTTGAGTCTTGATGTCTTTTCTAGAATTGTGTGTTTCTTGAAACCTACATGATATCTACGTGTGTATTATGTATGAGACTTTCTTTGGGATACGATGTGTGACCCGATTAGATAGTCCTGGCGGATATATGTGTATTCGTTCATGTGTGGTATCGTTATATTTCTTTGTCTGCAA